>PVIJ01002922.1:0-101008 GCA_004024925.1 Scalopus aquaticus
TTGGTATTGATTTTTAAAATGTATTTCCTAAAATAGAAATTTGGTGGAAAAGATAGTTGGTTGTTTCAAAAAGGTACTCATTTAAGACTGGGATTTCAGAGAGGTGAATATTTGATTCACAACCTCTACAAACAGAAGAGACAGACCCTCTCGTCTCTGAATGCAGCCTCTTTGTGAGTCCGGAGGTAGGTGCTGGCTTTTAGTAATCTGTCCTGAGTAATGACATTCAACTCAAGCAGACTGGCTGTCAAATATTTACAAGCCTGCACTTAGCTCAAAGTTGGACATACAAAAATCGTAGTGACTCTTTTATTTATTAATCTATGCTGTTCCATAAGGTGCAATTATCTAGCAAACATATCATCTTAACACAGCTTACAAAGCTAATTAGTAGGGGCCCTTTGGAATACCTCAAACGTTTTGGTCTTCCCAATCATTCTATGCAACTGCTGCTTTGTGAAAATTCCCAGGCTGAGGAACTAGAAATCTTTCCAGAAATTCATAAATGACTCTGGTTTGCATTCCCTCTTCACATTATGTATAGATCATGTGATTTTAAAATTAAATACATTTAGAAAGTTAAGTACATGAGCGGTGAGAAATTCTTGTTAAATAAACCAGATGTCTCCTTCCCCCTCCGCCAAAGACGTAGAAAAATTCTTAAAATGTCCTCATACTGCTGGGCCTTCTGTTCTTTATCCAATATATGTCCCCCTAGGAGCTCATCGGGAGGTAAATGAATGCAACAGATTCTCACTAGGCATTTTTATTCAGGTCCATCTATTGTCATATTCTGGAGAACACTCGAGAAGTAGGCTGGGGAGCAGTAGTGAAAACAGTGGCATGCTGTCGGCGGTGTCGTTTGTTATTGTTCCACAGACAAAAGGCAGACTGTCACAATAAACAGCATTTATTCTTTTCATATTTGTGGCTAAGGGCTGGAGAAGGGGAGGTGTCTCTGGTCGTAATTGTAGAACACATAAATAATAATAGTAGCTTGCAAATCATAGATCAAAGAAAACAGAGGGAGCTGGCAGTGATGAAGGCAAGAAAATAGATGCTTCCAGCACAAGCTAATTTACTACCCTTTAAAAAAATATGTTCTCCTTCCTAACAGTAAAAGTGGAATGATTTGATTTGCCTCTTCAGCGACAGGTAAGGAAGATGAAATTTCTAAATCACAGGCCTTATGAATTATTTTAGGCACAGAGGAGGTGCTGATGATTTTTCATTCAGGAGTTATTTTATAAATTAATAGTCATCCTATTTACTAACTAGGTGGAAGAGGGAACTCTTGTGCTTACTCTAACCATTCTGGCGCCAAGTGACCCAGCTCATTAAAGCCTCAAGTAATGCATCCCGAGGTCTCTCAGAATAGGTTGCTGAGAGAGGAAAATCAATTTTAAGACCTGTGAATTCCTAGTTTATATTACACCTGGACTATCCGACCCCAGCCGAGGTAAGACACCTCGGACCCTGAAGATTGCAGACTTGAATTACACCTTCCCTTTTGGACTCCCCCAAACATGAAAAATACGACAGAGTGCAATGGTAAAATTGAGTCTGTGTACAATGAGGGACTACGGGTAACCTTCTCATTCCCCTCGACCATGGAAACTCAATGGGGGAACTCCCGCAGGAACACGGGGCTGAGAAACTCTCCCCATGTTATTACAATGTTGAAAGGTTTCTCATTTACTGCTGGTGAAAAGTGTCTATGGTGGCTTCTAATAAAAACCTGTGAAGCCACATGGGTGTAAAGTCATTTTTTTTCAACTTTTCAAGAAACTGGTGACAATGCTAAGTTCACTGTCTTCGCTTCGGGTGTGAAGTATTTCACCCTATTTGTGAAGGCAGGTTCACATCTGTGCTGTAAGCTATTCTTACAGCAGCATAATTGGGATGAGATTTCACACGTGGACAGGCTTTCTCTTCAAGGATTGCATACCACAGCTCCAAAGATGAGTCGGATAAACAACACACGGCTTCCAAGTTCACAGACGAATATTACACTTCCACCCGGGTTACGGGAGGGTGGGTGAGCTCTTTGCCAAGAAAGTGGGCTCGCTGACCATACCCAAATGCACACAAAGGCTCGGCAGGCCTGAGTACAGTGGCGGCAGGCCCCAGGCACCGACCAGGCCCTGCGATTTCCTCTGATTCCATTTTGGCCCAGAGCATTTGAGCAGTCAGCCTGCAAACTTCGCTGGTTGTTATCCTCAACATTTGCTTTTGTACAGCAGTTTTGACAGATGCGCTGCTCACAGCAAAGTGCCACCGTCGTTTGTTCTGCTTCGGTGCGACTTGACTGTCACAGCCTGTCACCAGGCGAGCGCGCTCTCAGCCTAACCCCACCGACAGGGTATAATCATGCCTATTACTCCTGTTGCTTGCAAAGGCCACCCTGACACACACAGAACACACTTTCTCCCCTTCTCAAAACACCCGTTTCATAGGCTTCTGTTGGTTGCTATTTATTTGCTAACAGAGGCATGAGGACAGAGGGACGAGGGCATTATTTCCAGGACGAAAAGAAGGGAGTATGTTCACTCAAGAAATAGTACTACCATGTATTCAAATGAAGCAAATCAACAGGAAACAACCACTTCCGTTTCCTGTCTTCCGGTGGCAGCAGTTTCTATCTGTGCTAATGACAGGAAGAGAGGGAACACTTCCTAGCTCCACTGGGAGAACCATGCGGAAGGGACTCGGTTCTTCCATGATGAAAGGCAGCATGTGGGGAAGACATGCAAGACTTTCCCTTCAGCCACCCTGTGGAGGTGCCTGGGCAGCTTCGGAGCCACTGGCCTGAGCTGGGGGGAGTAAGGAGAGCCCCCAACTTGGGCAGGAGCCAGCTCCCTCGCACAGCGGCACTCATGGAGGATTATTTAGATATTTGATATGTCATCACCTATTTCCCAGGAAAGGTCTCTCCACTGTAGCTGAGGTGAGAGCCACCGGAGATTACAATGAGTCTGTTTTTCGCTCAATGAAATAAGAGACTTCGTCAGGGGCAATATTCTGCCACCACAGAAATCCAGGAAATCCAGGCGGCCTTGTAAACCTTGCTAGTAGGGAACTCCTCAAGGCCCAGCCAATGCTGACTGCTCGCTGTCCGGCAGATTAGTCTGTCTTCACAGTCCACAGAGAATGGGCAGGGCGGGACCAACGTCACCAGGGAGGTGGTGGCAGTTTCATGCAGTCGTGTGGCTTGGCCAGACCCGCGGTAGAATCTCTACTGCAATGAAGATTCGCTTAAAACTTGCTTGATATCAGCCACATACACTGACTTAACGTCATGGTGAGTAAGTAATTGGTCTGATTTCTATAGGGCAGCTGTTGGGAGCACAGGCATAACCAAGCCAGTATAACACTTGGCACAAGTAAGCCGGTGTGACCCTCCCCAGGGGAGAGCACTTGGTAGTCAGTGTGGAAGCAAGGCCCGCGTGACGGCCTCGCTTATGCCCACTGCAGCTTAGGCCTAGAATAACCATAGACCTGTGTCTACATCTACCCCAACTGTACAACCAAAACCAGGACACAGAGAATCAGAAACTGCCCCCTCAGTATGTTGCTGGTCATGCTCTTGTGACAATGTCCATATTTTTACTCTTGCTACAAATGCTGCTTCCTTATAAGGTATTTAGAATATCATAACAATATTGTTATTGCAACAATGGCTTGTGGGTAATTGCTTACGTAAGCATAAGTATATAAACTCATGGTTGCTAAATAAAGATTGTCAGATCCTTGCTGAGCTGATCCTTCTGTGCCTCGTTAATTGCGCCTCTCCCCTTGAGTTCCCGGGATCCTAGATCCAGACAGGCAGCTTCAACTTTTCATATTTATATTATTCAAGACATCTAGCACAGTGCATGCACCAAAACCTTTTAATGGATTGACTCAAACTTCCTAATGTTGAAGGATATGATGGATTTATGATCCAAACCATCAGAGGTCCTTCCTAGAATCACATCCGACTGGGTAATCACTTCTTCGTTTTTACTTTAATGGGTTAAAAGAAAGTAAGACTATAAAAAAGGGAAGAAGTTTCATGAAACCTAATACTGTCAAAGGTTTAAAAGGTCACGTTAGAAAAAAACAAATGAACTGAATACTCTGAAAATAACTGATCTGTGAGGAAGTAGGTACAAATTTAGGAGCCATTTCTTTTCTCCTTCTGAATTACCAACAGAATAAAAAGCAACAAATAAAACCAGGCCTGGGATGAGTGGAAAGGACCAGGTCATCACTGCCTCAATTTATTGGCACCTTAGCAATAGAACTGCCCGAGCACCAACACTGAGCTAAACCTGAACTCTGAGAAACCAGGCAGGAAACCAGGAAGAGCTCACTCGAAGCCAGGAGACAGCCTGTCGGGACTGATACCTTTGGTGACCCACAAAACTTGAGGGTAGAGGAACCCCCAGGCTCACACAAATACCATTTTCATTTTCTGAGCACTGCAGGTGAGATTCATTTAGCATCTTGGCTAAACATGGGACAATTAGGCGCTCCGTAAACTGCCCAATTCTGAAATGAAACGACCGCAGTGATCATGTTCGCCTCCGGAATAAGGACCTGCCCACCTTCCAGCTTTACTCTAACCACCTCCCCCTCATATCCTTCCTGTCCCACCCAGACTGGCCTAGTAATTATTTATTAAAGACGTTTGAAAGATTCCCACAGCTCTTGCAGTTTCAATTGCAATGACTCTCCTTTCCCTGCCATTTGAAATCTTACTCATATTTTGAAAGTCAATCTCACAATAGTTTTTGTACTGGAAACATTTTCTTATATCTCCACCCAAAGCTAACCCAATGTCTTGCTACTGAACTTTCATAGTAGTACTTTTTAAATGAAATTATTTTGCACCACTCTTCTTCTATCATATTATAAAACACTTGAGAAAACTGCATGACTATATACATGGGTATTTACAAACAGACAAACATAAGCAAATAGAAATGTACATGAAATCACACATCCACATCCACACATCTCCGGGGATGAACAACACTCTGGGCAAGTAGCAGACATCCATTCGGTGATAAATTATTGTCTCTTCTATTTTGTTTAAACCAGCATAGACAACATCAACTTTGCTTCTGACAAACATGCTATTGCAATTGTGGGTCTGTGACGAAACTGAAGATTAATGATTAGTAAACTGATTTATGGCTTAAGGATAGTTTAAATATCTACCGATGTACCTCTTTCTATAACACGTTTTACAAGAAATTCACATGTCCATTTTATATGTTTGCTTCCTTTTCCCATATCAGTTCACAACATGAATGAAACAAGCCTCATCGAAGCCCCAAAGCCCATGACCTGAAGAGCTGGCGCTGGTGTTGCCTGCTGAGCGCAGCAACCCAGGCCACCATTCTGATGTCTACCACTTACACCGTGTCCCTTCTTACCCAGCACCGGTGACAGTATGACATCCTGGGGAATCTCTAACTATTTCTGCCATCTGCTTGTTCAAAGTGAAAAACAAACAAAACTACATGCAAATAATAATCAGTGCCTAAAACATTTCTTTGGGGACTTCACATTGTGTGCTCACCCATTAACATAACTCCCAGTATCATTTCAACTAAATCTCCGAGCTGTCAAATGCAGAGGACGTCCACGTGCGGAGGCCGTGAGCCATCTCCATGTGAGAAATATGGCTCCGACCCAAGTATCAACCTGTACAAATATTTCCATAAACCGAACTCAGGATAAATCCATATATTTTTTTTTTTTTTTAGTTTTGTAAAACAACTGTGGGTATTATCCAAAAATAGCTGACTGTTAACTAGACAAGTAGCCAGATCTATAATGCTCCACGCGGACTCTGGCTGTGGCGTCTCCATCTGTACAGCCTGCTGCCTGCCTGTTTTGAATTATGGAGAGCTGGGAGGGGGATCCAAGAGATAAGAATCCCATCCATGGTTGTCTCTGCTCTGCTTTCATGGGGGAGATATTTTTCTCTTTTATGCGTTGACAGTGGCTGATGATATAGGATTCTAAACAACCTGCTCACTTTCAAAGTATTTCTGTGGGCAGAATGCCTGACCCAGAGTCGCTGAGTACCAGGTGCAGATCTGATTACCTTCAGGTGTCCTAATGCTATTTGTACACAAGTATTTCAGTTCTGCCCCATCCTTTGTGGCTTTTCTTTTTGCATTTCAAAACTTGGAGATTCTCAATGCTCTTTTAACAAAGAGTGTAACACTTATTAAGCAGAGAAATGCATTTGCAGATGAATCACAATTACTTCTGCACAGGAGGCAAGCTTTCAGCTCTGAACTCTAAATCGTTGCAGTGTGAGTGGCAGCAGGTTAGGGCTCAAAACCCTTTCCAGCAGGTGGAATAAGCCTTGTCAGTTATTAAGTTGCCACCGAGCTATTTTAGTTTCTTTTTTTTTTCCATCATTCTTTTTTTTTCTTGGTTACACTATATGTCACAATTTTAAAAGATATGATTGTTTTTCTATTTGGGAAGGAAAAAGAGACATTGACGTCATTTTTTAATGAAATAATAGAGTTTATATTTTAGTTTGACTTTCTGCTCTGTGCTCTCAATGCAGCAGGGGTTTGAGAAAATTAAACTGGGCTATGTTGTTAATAATTCTCACTCCAAAAAAATAAAATGATTCCACTGAGAGATGTTAGTTTCTCTATTTTGGACTCAATTGCTACATTCCTCCTTATATCCTCCTTATATGGTTAACAAATGTAGTAACATGGTTGGTCCTCCCGGGTGGCACAAGGGTTAAAGTCTCAGCACTATCAAGCTATCGCCAGCCACTGTGGCATGAGTTCGATCCCCAGAGAGTTGACTCATATGGTGCAGCAGACCTCTGTCTCTCCCGCTGCTCCCCTCAGCAGTGTATTTCAGTAGATCACCTGTTCTGCTCCCTACTCGGTCTCTGGTCAGTCTTCTCACCCCCTGTGCCTCTGGCCTAAACCCCAGCTCTTGTATGCATACATAAATAAATAAATGTTTAAAAAAGTAATAACATGGAATCTCAACAATATCTAGGATGAATGAGCACATCAGAAACGAGAGCTTGTGTCCTATACTGGAAGGTGTGAGCCCTTGTTGGGTACCACCTGAGGTTGGCAACATCGAAAACCATGGCCCACACAGGGGCAAAAGTGGGAAGATGAGGGGGGGTCTGCTGCTTTAAAGTCAAAGGCTTTAAAGACAATCACACCAATGAAAGAACTGAGACACAAAGCAAGAAAGGCTTGTTAGGGCATGAAGATGGAATCAAGTTGATGCATGACAAAAGATGGATAGCTCCACTTGAAGAGAAGGGTGGGCTCAGGGCGGGCAAAGGGTTTTGATGTCCTCTTTTCTATCTGTCCTTCATTCATAGACCAGCATTTTTTCTTCCAAAAGCTCATGACAGACATAATCAAAACGTCCAGCCCCACTCTAAAACCAAACAATGTGTAACACGAATTAATCTGGTGTAATAAAATGCACACAGGTGGACTGCCTCCTGTCTGTGATCAACCAGTCCTTTCTGTAGAATTGGCTATTGGCTTCCAGGGTGATAAGGTCACACCTTTTATTCCACAGCTTACTTCTGTGGCTGCACTTCTGAAATTGTATAACGGGAAAGCAGAAAGGACGTCCATAGAAATATGCAAGGGAAGAGCCTCTAGCAAGGGAAAAGACTCTAGCATGGGCAATGGGGAGAATTTAATCATCTGGAATTAGCGACTGAGAAAAAAGCAGTTTCCTTTTTTATTTTAGAAGGTCTTAGAAATGGTTAAATTCAATCTAAAAAACATTCTGATTCTAACTTCAGCAGGAGACAATCCCTGAATGTAATGGTTTTCCAATCAGAGTTGAGACTGGACCTACCACTTGCTGAGGTTCTCAAGGAGCCTCCATAACTTGAGCTCTACATTAACACTCGGCCTGCAACATTATTGTAAATGTTAATGAGACATTGAGGTTGACTCCCTCGCAGCAGACTTCTCATCAAAAAAGTACCAACAATTTATTCTAATAATTATAAAGCTATAAAAGGCAATTTTTATCAACTTACTGAGTGGCATGGCCAGCTGAAACTTAAATGTGTTGCCTGTTTGAACAGTCGTGTTCAAACCAAACCAACAACTAATGAAATAACTATCTTCACAAATTATTACATTCTGAAAGCTCATCATCACTATTAGGGAAGTTCAAGTCAAAACCACAATGAGACATTATGTCACACCTGTGAGAATGGCCCATATCAAAAAGATCAGAAACAATCCTTGTGGGTGAGGATGTGGAGAAAAGGAGCTTTGGTACACTGTTGGTGGGAATGTAGACTGGTCCAGCCCCTATGGAAACAGTATAGAAATTTCTCGAAATATTGAAAATGGACTTACATATCACCTGACAATTCCACCTCTAGGTACCTTCTCAAAGAAGGCAAAATCACTACTGCAAGGTGATATGTGCACTCCGATGTTCATACTGTTTACAGTAACCATGTTACAATAACCTGTCCCCAAAGGTAGATAAGTGGATTAAGAAGTTGCAGTATATATACGCAATAGAAACTCTAAGAAAAGATGAAATTGTGCATTTTGTAACAACACGGATAGAACTGGAGGGAATCATGTCAAATGAAATGTCAAGAGGAGCAAGACAAATACTGGATGACTTCATTCATATGTGGGATATAGTGATACATAACAAAGAAACAGACAGAACTAAATCAAAATAAACTCAGACGACTGCAGAAATGAAGTTAGCAGAGGGGGAGGGGATGCAGCTGACTATGGCGGATGATTACATGTGGGCTTCAGTGGTGGGTGTTGTGTGGTAACATGCATCTGAAATGGTATGAAACGATACCCCTTAATCATATACAGTGTTGTATATGGTCACCTCAAAAAATAACGCGATTAAAAATACAAAATGAATCATGGCATTCTACATGTATACAAAGTCAAGACATTGCTAACGTCAAATTGAAACCAATTGATCATTTTTTTTTTTCTAGAACTGTATGGGTAATCACTCTTCACATGTTGACTCTCGCCAACTAATAACATAATTTACATCCTAGTTCTCTAAAAATAATGCCATTGGTGGTCATGAGGATTTTTAAAAACCATCTGTCACATAGGTGGACCGAAACTAATCCAATGAACTTTGGCGAAGGATTGAGAGTAAAGCTGTGGTCTCTTCGATTTACATATTTATCCACCCAACACAGGAGATGGGAAACCACCCCCCCACCCCCGGAAGTCTACTACAAGTTATAAAAATGAACATTTTGGGTTATTGAATATTCTGGAATGAAAAGAATAAGTGATTTATTAAGTTCAACCTGACACACCAAAAAGTTTGGAGTAAAATCTTATGGAGATGAATCACCAGAAACAGATCAATTTCTGAACAGAAAAGTCATTGGTGCCTCATTGCATTTTAATAAGAAAAAAATGCTAAAATAGTTTTACTTCATTGTCATGATAGAAAGATGGGTCTAGATAAGGGACCGAGTTGGTGAAACTGTTAAGTGTTGGAGATGAAATTTTTTTTTTGGTTTTCTCTACCTTTTTACATTTAAGACACAAACTGATTCCAGTTAAGCCATGCTTTCATCCTTGCCTAAAGAACTCATTTTCTGGCCCCTTTTCCTAGGATTCTGCTCCCCCACTCCCACCCCAGGATTTAAAATAATAATAATAATAATAATAATAGTGATGATGATAATAATAATAATAATAATAATAATAATAATAATAATAATAATAATAATAATAATGAAATGCTTCCAACCACCTTCAGTGGCTAACTAAGGAGCTAACACAATAAAACCACACCCAATGGCTGGATAATTTCTCTTTTGTCCACTCACACATTTTATTCTTGTGTCTTATTTCCTCTCTAATGGACTATAGCAAATAGACTAAACCATTTAATAAATAAATGGAGGGCTTAACAACTGATAAGGTCTCTGACATTGACTTGGGAGAGATTTCATTTTAATGAGAGGCTATTCAAAATATAAACATTAATCCACAGGAATAAATAATTAATGGTCCAGTGATAAGACATTCAGGGACAAAGTTTGGGCAAGTGGGTATTTCTGGAGCTCCTTTAAACAGACCTTATATTTGATCTGTATATCAAGCTATCTCTGTTCATCACACTTACAGAAAGAGGCCAAATTTGATGATAAAA
Organism: Scalopus aquaticus; assembly: GCA_004024925.1. Taxonomy (NCBI): domain Eukaryota; kingdom Metazoa; phylum Chordata; class Mammalia; order Eulipotyphla; family Talpidae; genus Scalopus; species Scalopus aquaticus. The sequence goes on from PVIJ01002922.1 coordinate 10,189, forward strand.
TACATTAATTTAAGGGACAACCTGACACAAACTCAATGGTCTGAGGTTGTAATACATAACTTTCATCTTGCAAAATTCACAAAAGAAGCCAAACTTGTTAACACATCAACCATCTTAAACGTATACAATATTGGCAATAAAAGCTCAAAAATACAATAACTTTAAAAAGAAATAGTCTTTTGAAACACTGCTAGGCAGAGTGCTCTGCAGATGAAAAGCAGGTTGGCTTTCTCTTTATTACAATCACACACTCGCCCTCAAACATTTTTCTTTTGGATGGGCAGAAATGAGTTTTCTTTTTTTAAAAAGGAGTTTTTCAAACAATGTGTTTTCTCGTGATAAGAGATCTGTTTTAATGTCTTTACAAAAGAGGACCTTCAAATGCTACGTTATGGGGCAAAGCGCTAGGATTACAAATCACACTGATTTTAAAAGGACCCAAATTCTGTAAAATTGCTCCACCCCTTGCCAAGTTCTTTCAGGTAGAAGCCTTTTTTTCCCAGGAAGATTTATGTTAGAGTTATTTGCTAGTTGGTGCTGCTTTGTGAAGAAATAAAACCAGAAAGACCTCTGTTAAAATTTCTCAAAACTTAGCTTTTTCCTAATCATAGGGGTTAAGTCAAATTAATGTATCATCTTCCTAGGATTTTCTTCTATAAAATACTCTTTAGAGATGAATCAGTGATGAAGCCAACTTTATTTTGTTACTCTATTCCCTCCTGAAATAATATGTTACTTTAGTCTCTCCATCTTATTTTAGTAGGTACCTTCCAAAATATTAAGAATTTAAAAAACATATTCCACCTACACTTCTTGCTTTGCAAAATTATCTGAAAACATTTTAGAATTATTCTAGACTGTTCAAGATTTAAATTACAGAGTAATAATTTATGCACGGTGTGCCCAGTGATACCTGGCCCTCGGCCTCTGGTCTAACAATACACTACACAAGAATTATTACTCCATAATTCACACCCTGTCATGTCTTATTGCTTAATTAAAGCACAACCTTCCTCTACATGACAAGCAATTGGACTGTTAACATTATGGATGATTAACTGACCTAGCATATTTTATTTTTACAACGATTCTTTTCATGTACACAGGATGCTCATTTTAGGTACACCGACCTCTGAGAGCATGAAAAACCTATTTCTCTCCTTACCTTCTGGCTAGTGAATAAATTTCCACTGCGAAAACATGCTCAAGATATTAGATGCAGGAATTAGTAATTTAGATATTGAAATAACATTCCAATATCTATAAAACAAATGCATATGAGTTTGATGGCATCTGCATATAATACTTTCTTTCTCTCTTCTATTACTGATCAAGTGATTAGGGATGATGAGTAACTGTGTGTACCTGCAAAATGAATGTATGTGTAGAGCCTTTATATAAGAAAACCTGAATACTCTTCTAAAATACTCAGAGCAAGCAAATGATAAAAACTAGCATGCATGTGGATATTATAGAGCAAAATATATTGCTTTTACTCAAACTTGTCTATGAATTTAACTACAAGTCAGTTCAAATTGAAAAAATGAACAGTATTTTTGTGTTAGTGACACTTAAGAGTTCACGTTCTATGTAGGTATTCAAGCTCTGCTAGAAAAGTCTTCAAGAAGAAGGTAAAAATGGTTAAGAAGCAACTGTGTATATTTCATATAACATTTAATAGTACAAAAATTAAAATATTTTGGAACAAGGGAAGACATGATGTAAAACACCAATGCAGGTCTGAAAATATGCACAGATGCCTATAGAAATCTGAATTATGATATTAGAAATTCTTGGAAAAAATAAATAGAAACAACTAATTTACCATTTGAAGAAAACATCGATCTGGACCCTTATCCCAAGTTTTTACAGCAAAACACATTTCCTGTTCACTCATGTAGTCATAATGTGAGAGATCTTTTCCACTACAAATAACTGAAATTTCTCCATTGTCTCAATTTTAAGCATCCCATTTTTTAACACCACCTCCTCTTTATTTTAGCCCATTCCATCCATAGAAGGCTGAAACTCCTTTTACAACTGTGCTTACCATCTCACAACATTCCTCTGTCTCCCGCCCCCTTACTCACTTGCTTATTCAATTTAAACTTTACAACCTTATGCCATAATCACCCACATACACTATCAATTCACTTTCCCCACTTGAGTTTTTAAGCTATTCACTTGACAAAACTCCAACAACTGGTATACCAGCTTGCTGTTTGCTCTGTGCCTGTCCTTTCGCAGTCCATGGTGCTGAACAAGCTCTACAACCACGCAGACTGGTCTTACCCTCCTCTCATGGCCATTGACCTCAATGGCATCTTTGTGTTCCCAGTTATCTTACCCCCTCTCTACTCACTGTCCACTCCCTATTTTTCATGCATTTAATTGACGTTTTATGGGATTGTGTGTCATCCAGAGACAAGGGCAACCAGCACTCTCCTGCCACGTTCATTTAAGTGTCAACTAAAATAGCAAGATGACCATGCAATATAGCAATTGGAAGCTTGGATCTGACAGTGCATGTTCAGAGAGAAAATAGAGTAAGAGCTTATTTTATTAACCTGAGTGATAGGCTATTATATTAATGTTTCCATTTGAAGCCCTGGCTCCAAAGAGTTCTCCATCCTCGGATGGCTAAGTGTTTTCTATCAAGCATTGGCACTTTGATTATGCCACATATGATGGAAAAAGCTGATACTGATTCATGTACATTTTACTAATTTAAATGCAAAGGTACCATCACTGTAGCATTGTTGAAATATGTTGTTTTCTGTGAAATGCATTAAAAATATGTTAATTCAAGTGGAATTATCCGCCAATTTATGAACATATGGTTACTTTTTCTACTAATAAATATTTCTACAGATCTGAGACTAATGAAGCACACAGTAATACTGCCTTTTTGTGATTATTAAATACATAAATTCTCAGGAGATAGGAATAGATTTTGGTCATTTCAAGCAAAATTTCACAGACAACCCCTTCAATCGTCACACCTTGCTGAGCATATACTATATGATGTGAACGCATAATTACAGAAAACCAAAATAAATATGTGGACATTTTAAGGATCATTTTCCATGCTCATTACCCCCACATTTTTAAACAGATGATATCATATGACATATTTCACTGGCCCTGTTATATCATATCTGGATTCTGTTAGACATCAGATAAAAAGATCTTGAGTAAAGAAACTGCCCCATTTTTATTTCAGTTCAGTCATAGCAAGAGAGCCTTGATGCTAAAAGCATTTCATATTTTTTACAAGATTATCAGCTCAGAGCTTTCTGATCTCTCTCAATTTTTCTGTAGTTCAGTTTTTCTTATAGGTAATAATAAAGCTATTTTGATAAAAATGTAGCCATCTTATGATTTTCTTTTTAAGTGGAGCTCAACATTTTTCACAATTTAAAACAGTAGGCACAGCCAAGAGCACCAGAGTGGAAAGAGAATTGAGGGAGCAGCATACTCACCCTACTGTTCCAGGAATCTAAAGTCTTACAAGCATTCTTTAGGGTCTTTGTTACTAGGACATGACTGTCCCCCTAAATCTGGCTCTACTTCGTTCTATCATTTTTTCCTCTACTTTTTCCAGTACAGATATTTTGGGAATGTTTTTGGTTTGATACTTTAATTACCATTTACTTTATTTAAAATTTACTACAGTATTTCTATCATTCAATAATTTTTCCTTTGTTCTCAATGTTTGCTTTTCCACTTCATTTTGACATGCCATCTTTAAGCATAGGTTATTATTATACTTAAAAATTCCTTAACCCAATTTTCTTTAAGGTTGTTATTATCCTATTTCACTTACCTTTTATATTTTATATAAGATAACTGAAGTCCTATTCACATTTTTTCTGAGTAATATATATATGATGTATTTTAAATGAATAAATACTAAAATTTCCATTTTACTCATTTTCCTTGAAAATAATTGAAACTGTATATTTTTCATAATTGTTAAGTCATTTTCAAAAATATGTAAATAAAAAAAACCCTTGGTATAAATGAGGAATTTTAATAGGGTATACTTGTCTTCACTTTCAGCAAATAGCCCTGTGCCTGAATTTTATTTTTGACTAATAAGCTACCCTAAATACAGCAAGTGTTTCATTAGATTTTATGAAAGTCTGAGCCTCTGAATAATTACAAACTTCTTTCAGCATGAAATAAAGGTAAAAGAAACATTTCAGTATGGTCTTCGGTTGAAGCTGAGGATTAGGTGTGTTTACAATTAGGTAAATTTCTGAAAACTAAACTCAAGGACTAAGATTGGATTTGATTTCAAACAATCCCTCCATAGCATATGCATTGGTTGCTATGCAACGCAATTTAATATCAACAAATGATGCCAAGTGATTTTTGCATACTGTAATTGGCTTGCAAGTTTTGCTGCTTGAAAATTGCGAAGAGAATGTGGTTATTTAAATTTAAATGGCTATGTTAAAATGCTAATTTTTATAATTAAAAAAAATCCCCTACAACACAAAACCTACATCTTAAAACTGAAGAAAAGAACTGCCTTCTGTGATAATAAATGTGCAACAGTCTGGAAAGTTTCTCTTCCACCCTTTGGGAGAGCATAGAACATATTGAAATAACTTTTTATGCTGGTCTACTCACCTAGCTTCTCTGATGAGTTGGCTGCAGAAAGCCTATGTAGAGGCAGAGCTCAATTAGTGTAATTTATGTATCCTTGGACGTCAATCATTCCTGTTGAGAGGTGGGACTCATAAGCTCTCAGTGCATTAATTAAGAGCTCATCTCAGCAGAGCCATCTTTCTACCTAAGGACCAAAAAGAAAGTTTTAATTAGATTTTTAAAAGCAAGTATGTCATAGATGAAAGCAAGTATCATTCTTCAGTTGGGATGTGAGGCAACAACTGGAAGGGAATATTCCAAACAATCCAAAGGGCACCTGTTTTCAATCATCTGCAACATGATACAGAAGGGGGGAAGCATCAATCGCCAACGTTGGGTTGAGCCCTTGGACAGTCACTTCATGGAAATAACTGAAGTTTTGACTATGTTGTTTCATTGCCAAGGTAATTATTGGACCCCTGTCTAATTATTGATGCAGAGCTGATGTTGATCACGTGCAATTATGACGTGGAGGACAGACAGGATTTTCCTCTGACGGCTGGCTTTTTGTTCCAGGCTAACTTCTCACTGAATATGCAATGGGCAATACAATGCAAGTTCAGCAAAATAGAGTGAGGGAACTTGCACAACACATCAATTTCATTGGTTCAGTGATAGAGCGAGTGTGCCGTTGCTGGCTAACCTAAAAATACACGGACTCGAGAGAGGTAAAAATCCAGCCACGCTCACTGGTGTCAGCCGCCTGAGAGGCTGTTCTCTTGGAATGGCTTATGTGAGGCCATCAGATATACTCCTTAGGGCTCACTTGGGAAATAATAGATACATTATTGATTAAAATATTTATAAATTAAGGGAGGGAAACAAATTTTAAAAGCCAGTTCAGATTCTAGAAGGGAAATATATCTACTGATAGCTATTAACCCCTCCCCCTCCATAATTAAGGGGGGGCGGTCAGAATGCAAGCTTGGGAGAACAAAAACAAATGTATGCCAATGGCAAGGGAACAGCAAATAATGAAAACAAAAGGAAAACACACTGAACCACAGAAATAGTGCAGGAAGTCATAGAAATAATGAAGTGGCACCTTTAGATAATCGCAAAACATCAGCCCTGGAAAAAGTAGGGGTGCAATATTCCTGCTTTCAGGGAGATTAAAGACCGTGGGGAAGCAGAAACTCAAGGAGAGTGTACGAACTGATGTGATAATTTCAAGGGTGTTTTTACGGCAGGACTGGCAAACTAGGCAAATGCTTCAAGAAACAGGGAGAACTCTGTTCCCTGGCTCTATTTAAGCAAACATGTGGCCCAGGCCTTCTCATTGCGATTATTTTTCATTTTGCTTTACCAAGGGAGGGTGCTGAGGAAATTCAGCAACTGCATACACCATAAATTTACAGGCTAACTAGCCTACGTGTCATGTACTGAGTAACAGCAAACAACGTGCCACAAGAAACTATAGATTTCACAGGTGTATGGTTTGTGCTGTATGTTTCTAAATGATAGACTACGATGAAATGTCACGATATAGACAATTTCTCAGAAAATAATGCTGGGAAATTGTAACCCATCATTTCTGTTAATGTTCATAAAGATACTTTATATTCCTTTTTCTGCTCTCTCCCCTCACATCCTTCCCCAGCTATTTTGCCTCATTTGTTGTGCTGTATAATGTTTATTGCACAATACAGAGTAGTACTCCTCAGACACAACTTGGCAATTGTGCTGGTTACACCAATCTTGTGTGTCTGCTACATTTATGTAATACAACATCCTGCCTTTGAGCACCCGCACCGTGTCCTTCACTCTGTCTTTTTAATTTCACTTAAGCAGGGTATGATACAAAGGCAAATCATCTCTTGGGCATGCTGCACTCAAGGATGTCTACATGGTAATATTAGTGCAGTTGGTGTTTTCTGATTTATATGCAATTTGTCTACACCAGGAAACTCTTTGTTTTCTAAGCAATGTCTAAATTCTCTCCAGGATAGGCTGAGGACAGGGGTGTTAAACTTAACAGATGTTTAGTGCAGTGACTTTCTTTTTTCTTTTTAAAAATATTTATTTATGCATACAAGCTGGGGTGCAGGCCAGAGGTGTTGGGGGGAGGGTGAGAGGATTCACCAGAGACAGAGTGGGGAGCAGAACATGTAGATGGGATGAAGTACACTGTTGAGGGGAGCAGCGGGGAGACAGGAGAGGTGTATTGCACCCTTTGGGAAGCTCCCTGGCCGGGGATCAAACTCGTGCTGCAGTGGCTCTGGATAGCTTCATAGTGCTATGCTTAACCCGTTGCACCACCAGGGAGGCCTTAATGCAATTACTTTCAAAAGAGAATAACCAGCGTGTGTCAGGCTTTTCCTGGGATCTCAGCCTCATCTTTTTTGTGATCTCGTGGTTCCTTCAGTGGCACTAACCACAGACTCTCCATTCTACATTCTGCATCGGTTCCTCTGGGTCATGTTTCTTGATTAAGAGCGTGACTGGAGGAACAGACGTCAGAGCAGGCAGTCCAATCTTGAACACTTAGCCAAAGATATAAATTTTGTTAGTGCCTAATTTACAGCCTCAAAAGAACCCAACCTTAGGCCGTTGGGATAAACGCCTTTTCTGGCATGAAAATTTCCTTGTTTCTCTGTATGAAAATTGCTCACTAATGGGGCCTTTTGATCTGCTAAGGCAGAAAGTCAGCTCAGATGATAATCAGAATGGTGTGATCATCACAAGGTCAAAACACTAGGCTTTGATGGCCTCTGAGGCTGGGTGCAGTGGAGCAAGGGTATTCTAAGGAAGACGCCTTGGTGTGTGTTTGAAGAATGTCTGCTTAAGGGAGACAAAGGATTCCTCTTTTGCCTGACCCCCACTGCAGAAAGCCATATCGTTTTTCAGAGATTCTGAGGTTTTGAGACTCCACTAGACCCTTGCCTTAGCCCAGACTTTCATCCCCTCAGAAATTGATTCTGTGTTACCAGTTACCTCCTTGGATTCTTTTGTTTATTAGCAGCCACCATGCAGGTGTGGGCAAGAAGGCAGATAACACCACTTCTTCCCCCAAGATGGCCTCAATACCTGGCAACCTGGCAGGGGTCACCGTTTGGTATCAGTTGGAGGAGCTGGGATGGGTACAAAAGCAAGCACTGGTGTAGTAATAGGACGAGGTTCAATTTGTTTCAATTCAGATTTTAGTTCATTTATTATTTAAGATTAGTCTTGTTGGAGTGGGTATATATTTTTCAAGGTATCTGAAGTTACCTGACTCTGGAAAACAAAGACTTAAGGAACATCTACTTATAGATTTTATGAGGTGGACCAGTAAATTCTTTCGAACATCCTGATAATTCATTCAGCAAAATCAGTCAAGCTTGTATATATTAATTTGCCACCTTTTCAATACTCATGAGAGCTGTATCCAAAGGCAACTCATAATGAAACAGTAGATAAAATGACCCGGTTCCTATGTCATCTCCTCACTGGTAATTTCTTTGTGAAAGAACAGGTCTATTGTCTGATCTCTTCAACTGTTTTTTTTTTTTTTTTGAGAAGCTGTATTAGAATGAATAGAAATTCCTTTTCAGAAATATTATGAGAAGAGATAGACATTACAGTAGAACTTTGGGTTCAAAAATACACGTAATGTTAGAAGCAAAAACTGAAATTTCTATCAGGTTTTCAAAGACAAAATAGCAACTCGGGTTTGTTTTATCATTGAGATTGGCAATTGTGAAATGTATTGTCAGGGACTTTCCTATTTCTATGAGTAAGATTTTATATAAAAACTTAACTAATTCAGGGCCTCCCTAGTGGCTCAGTGGGTTAGTCTCAGCACTATGACGCTATCAGCAGCCAGTGCAGCATGAGTTCGTTCCCCGGCCAGGGAGCTTCCCACATGGCGCAACAGACCTCTCCTGCCTCGCCCGCTGCTCCCCTCAGCTGTGTACTCCAGTAGATTCACCTGTTCTGCTCCCCACTCTGTCTCTGGTGAAGCCTCTCACCCCAACACCTCTGGCCTACACCCCAGCTCTTGTATGCATAGATAAGTAAATCTTTAAAACAAACAAACAAAAACCTTAATTCAATCACACAATGGTAAGGAAAGACAAATAAAGTCTGGTGTCAGAATATGTTGGTTTGGGGAATGGGACTAAATTAGTGCTCTGAAAAATCTACTTGTTTAGATTTTTTTCCCTAAGCCATAGAGGAGAGGTGGCTGGATGTGTTATCAGTCTTTTATCTTTGACATTTTATTATTTAGTTTTAATGCTGAAATAGTTTATTGTACATGAGCCTAGAGGTCTTTTTGCTTTGATATGTTTATAAGACAGAATAATAAATAAATGATGATTTTGTCCCATATTGATGTCAAGATTGTAAATTTTACATTTTAAAACTTTTCTCAATTCTGACTGAGGAAAATGACTAATTTTTAGCTACTTTCTTGACATCTGAATTATTGGGGGAGAACAATTTCAAGTTTTATGGGCATTAGGTTATGTAAGTGGTATCAACTAATATCTACTTACAGCAAATGTTTCAAGTATCAAATTGTTTTCTCATAACTCTTCTACAAGTTTAATGCCTACTTAATATTAGGGTGCAGTAATTAATGGACTTTATTAAGATTACGTTCTAATGTAATATTTGAATCAATCAGCCCCTCATAATAAAAAGTTTAGCACTCAGTGTAGCTACGTGAACATACAGTTGAAGCCACAGTGGTAGAAAACAGTGGGAGGAAATTCATATTTATTTATTTACATTTTTAAGCAGTATTTTTTTAACATATCTTGCTCTTTGCATTTGCAGGTAGACTCACTAGTAGGCAGATTAGTACACATTATACACATGTGGTAACTGCATCCTGATTAACTTAAATGGTTTTGTTTTAAAGAATATTGAGAGTGAGAATTTTTAATATTCAAAAATATTCAAAATTTCCAGATAATCTTGTAAATGTCGTGACATTTAGAAATCTCATTTTTATCAGACTATTTCTTTAAAGTTCCTGTAGATATCATACAAATGATATTTTTAAAGAGAATTTTAGAGTTATTTCATTTCCACTTTCTACCAGCACTTAAAGCTCCTATTTCCTATTCCCTTATACCCTATGACGCAAAGTAAGGTGAAAAATGGAAGAGATTATATTTTCAGTAATCTAGACAATCTCGAGTTTTAGAGTCCTCTACAACCAGCTATATTTCATTTTAAATAGGAATCACTTTGAAACTGGTCTTCTGCAGTCAACATTGCTTAAACAACAAGTCTGTAATTGTATATAATATATAAGCATGTACATCTTTCATGCCAAATACAAAGTCTTCAATTTCTTCCACTGTTAATATTAGTAAATATGTGTATGCGATTGTCATGGGGGAAGGATGGAGAAGGATGTAGGAGGATATACATTTCTATAGAACCCCTAAACAAAAGCTAATCTGTTGCATTCCAGAGCTAAAATAATTAGCAAACAGAAGAGGACCTGGCCTTCATTCTAATAGATCTGAAGATACAGGGGTTAACTAAGACCTCAAAACCCCTTCCAGAATCTCCTCATTTACCTTTTTAGGGGCTTTGGCATCCCGATACCATTGTCAATTCAGTGATTTCTGCTTTCCAAGAACATTTGAAAACATACTTTGTGTTGAAGTCTGATTTGCCATATAAGGTGATTGAAAAGAAAAGCCATTCTGAATGACTTCTAGGCTTTCAGTATAAAGGGAAATTTTCAAAGGTATGTTTATGGCTTAATAATTAAATCTTGGAAAATAAGCCCCCTGGGAACGCCTGCAATAATAAAATAGAACGGCAGTTTCCAAGCCACAAACAAAGAACTTTCTTTCAAAGATCTGAGTCACAGTATATTTGTATTTAATAGATTTTGCATTTTTTAAACACATAATTCCAGCATTTCATGGTAAGGTGTCTTGAATAATTATTCAAGTGCAATCCAAATGGTTTTGAGAAACAAAGAATAGGAAACAAATACATACCCACACTACTAGTCCAGGAACTCTAAGCACCTGAAACCTTGAACTAGGATGACTTGGATTTCAACTCTGCTGCCTCCCCTCTCCCCACCCTTTGCCCTACCAGCTATTCAGTCACTGTCTACGGACAATCCGGAGACGTAACAATATCCTAGTTATTCCAGTTCTACTTTCTACTGACATTTAAAGCTTGTATCTCCTGTTCCTTTATGCTCTATGACTCAGTTAGATGAAAAATGGTAGAGATTATTTTTTCTAGTAATCTGGATAATCTTGAGACTTATGATCCTATATAACGGATTATACTTCAATTAAAATAGGAATCACTTTGAAATTGGCCTTCTCTAGTCAACATCACTAAAATAACAAATCTGTCATTGTATATACATTTACAAGCATGTGATTAAAGTGATTCCCACCAGAGGAAATGGCCATCTGGGAAGAGTATGGATCTTGATCAATGGGCCTCAATGTGTCCAAATTTTATAAAAAGCTAAAAACAGGGGAACATAAGAGAATACATGAATGAGAGACTTCTCTGGGGACTCAGGAAACACAGTCACCCTTTCTTGATAAAATGATCATGGAAAAAATGATACTCATCTATAGGTCCACAACAGCTGGAATTAGAAAGATATGTCAACTTCCCAAGTTTTAGAGATACAGCTAAAACTGATTATAGAGAAGCTTTCGTAAGATAACTCCATTTTAATGTCATACTTCAACACAAAAAGATTTCAGGAGATTGAATGTAAGTATCAGTTTATATCTACTAATATCTATAGGGATAGATATATTTATGTCTATGGACATTTAGCTATTTATTTATCTTCAGGAGTCAGAGGAAAAACCAAAGGCTTATTTTCACTCCATGTTCTAACTGTAACTTGAAGATATTGTTTACATAATGATTTTAATTCCAAACATCCAAGGACAAAAACCCAATTCCCAACCGTCATCTGCATTTTCAGACCATATAAAATCACAACACTTTAGAGCACTCTCAGAACAGTTAGGCCATTCTAATTTGTGTCCATTCTCCTCCTTCATTTCCTTCTCAATAAATAATGGATAAAGCAGCAACGGGTCTTTGCTGACTTTTTAATTCTTCTAATATACAAAAATTATCTCCTGGAAATAAATTAACGTCTATACAATAGTCTGCAAATGGTTTGAAAGTCATTTGGTGGTTCTTAAGATGCTACATGTGTTCTATTTCATTTTTGAGCCAATTAATCACTCCACTTATCTCCTCACTCTATCCCCTGCTTCCCCCATTCTAGCCCCACCTTGTCCCACCTCAGAACACAAGCTTCTGTCACAGGAGGTGGGGACTCATTCCATTATTTTTGCCCCTCTTTTCTTGGTTTGATATCCAATTTTCTATTAATTGCAACTAACTGACATATCAACAGTGTGAATGCAAATGGTATGCAAATCTCCAGCGGAAAGTTCTTTTTACTGGAAACTGATAACTATGTAAATATCACAACTGTACTAACTGCAGCCTACCTGATCTCTGAATAGGGTATTCTGGAGAAATGGATTTTTAAAATAATGGCTGCTTAGTCCTTCAAGAATCACTATGCTATTATCTTTTTTTGTTTGCAACGTTTTATTAAAACATGAAGACATAACATACTTGTGATCATTAAGAAATTTTTACAAGAAATACAACCAAAATGTTCTGAATTAAGTAAAGAGAGGGATATCTCTTGACAGACTGAAGTGAGTAAGATTTTGTCCTTCCACTAAAATGCTGGGGTCATTTCTAAGTTCACAGTCCTTTTTTGCCAATGCTCTTCCATTCTCTCCCCTTCTTCCATCACCTACCCTTTCAGTTCTCAACCAGCCACCATTGCTGTTGGGTTTCCTGCCTCCGACAGTAATAAGTCAACTGGAATATGAAGTGGGGGGAACCTGAACACTAATTTTGTGCCTGATAAGTAAAATATATGCAGAGAATGTTGTTTCTTGGATTCATATTCTTTTTCCTTTCCCATTTTAATTTTAGATTCCTTCTGCCTTTGAGGTTTTTTATATAAGTTAGAGATTGATATATAAATAAAATACAGTCTGGTCATATCCCATTAATCTTATAGGCTACCTGAAGTTGCAGAACTCACTAAGGAGTCCAGGGAGGTAAGGCCACTGGAGCAATCATTTTCAGTGGAAGGTCCATTTATAATAACGTTCATTTGTCTCTTAACTTTGTTGAAATATAGTGTAGTGCACTGTGGTAGTTTTTCTTTATTTCATTTCATATATATAGGCCCAGCAAAGAAAACTGAGCCAACAGATCTTCTTAATCAGGCACTCTTGGAAAATCAAGACTGTTTGACAAAAGTCATTCTGTTTTAACACATTAAATAAAACCATAAAGCAGGCATTCAATAAATGCTTATTGAATTGAATAGCCAATAAATTCAATAAATATTGAATTGAATATATTTATAAACATATTCACTTATTCAAAGTATTTATATCCATGGAAAGGAATCTTCGTTAATATTAAAATACAGTAGGGGATCCTATAAAACATCTATTTTTCTATTTCATAAAATAATACAGAATTAAAGTTCTGTATGTGAGATGGATTTAGGTGATCTGCTTCTTCTTCTCTTCCTTCTATTTTTTTATTTTTTTTTACCGTATCTCATATGGTGTTCTTTTTCATCCCTATCACAAAATGGATATAATCTGGGTAAAGAATCAGCAGACTCTAAGTTGTGATGCTGACATACACCATTTGTACAAAAGTAATTTAAATAATCATAATGTCCATCAAATTCATGCTTTTATCTTGGTGGTCTGCAACTCATAATCTCGAATAGGATTTTTATAATCTTTATGCTATTTTCAGAAATGCCCATTTTCAACTGCTGTTGAGGGACAGTCAAATAAGCAAGTATCACAGATCTTATCTCATTAAACACATAAACAGAGTGTGAGTCATTATTTTCACTCTGGTGTAAGAGCAGCTTCATTCCCACAACTTAATTTTGGGAGTTACATTAGCTACCTGTACAAGTTGTATTTAGAAGTCTCTTTAACATTTACCATATAATTAGAGTCTATGATCTATATTATTTATTAGATTTAGAACATATTAAACTATAAAGGTGTAAGAATTACAGAAACAGAAAATTTCCTACAATTCTGAGAAGTTATAGAAACAGAACAAAGCAAGAAAACTCTACAGTTGTAGACTTATATTTTCCCCCTATTTGCCTGTTTCCCCCTTCTTCCTGGGGGTCACAGCTACTAAAAAATAACACTCTTTTGGGGCCTCCCTGGTGGTGCAGCGGTTGAGCTCGATGAGAGTTCGACGCCCGCCTGGGAGATTCCCACATGGCGCGGGAGACCTCTCCTGCCTCACCTGCTGCTCCCCTCAGCAGTGTGTCTCTGATCTGCCTGTTCTGCTCCCCGCTCTGTCTCTGGTGAACCCTCTCACCACCCCACGCCTCTGGCCTGTACCCTAGCTTGTATGCATGAATAAATCTTTAAAAAAAAATAATACTCTGGCCTTTTCTTTGAGGCACTGTGGCCATGTATTTAAACTCAAGCTCAGAGCCTCCCTGGTGGCGCAACGGGTTAAGTCTCAGCCTATGAAGCTATCGCAGCCACTGCAGCACGAGTTAGATCCCCAGCCAGGAAGCTTCCCACATGGTGCAGCAGACCTCTCCTGTCTCCCTGCTGCTCCCCTCAGCAGTGTATCTCAGTAGATCTGTCTGCTTCTGCTCCCCACTCTGTCTCTGGTGGATCCTCTCACCCCCCACACCTCTGGCCTACACCCTAGTTCTTGAATGCATAAATAAATAAATCTTTAAAAAAATAAATAAACTAAATAAGCTAATGGAATGTGAGCAGCCCTTTCGCTGGACACTGACCTGCCACTCTTGGCTGGAAGATGGACAGAGCAGTGCTAAGTTCTGAACACACGAGCCCTAAGTTCTGAAAAATCAGAGCCCTGTAGGATTGTGGAGCAACAAGATGGAGACATCAGGTTCCCTGAATGACCTAGTGGAGGTGAGGCACCCTGCTGGCCTGGAGAGTGCCCCCCCACCCCCTTTCACATAAGACAATGGGTATTTTGTTTAAGTGTTCTCAAGCTTTCTTCGTAATTTAACTTAACCTTTCCTTAATATCCAGGTGAATGACACGGACACTCAAGTTTCTGCTATAATGTAAAGGGAATTAAAACAACCTTGTGCAATTTTCAGATTGCGCCACAGAATGTATTGTGAGCTCACATTGCTGGGGAACTTCATATTACTGGGGGCTTTTCTTCTACTTCATTCTTTCACTTTTTCTTCACAGGAAGGATTGGAGGATAGCAGAGCAGGGGTTAAGACTGTTGCTTCCAAAGCAAAGGTGGAAGTGTCTGGGAAAGTGTTAGATTAAGTCACTTCTTTAGTGTTCAGAAAAGGCCAGTGGCTCTTCACTGCTGTCCTATGAGACCCAGACAAAATGCTACCTGCTCCAGAAATATCTTTTGACTCTTCAACCAGAAATAATTTCTCCTTTTTCTGAGTGTTCACACAATTGTATCTGTATGAGAAGTTCCCAGTAATTATTATAATTACATACATATATTCACTCTCTTAAAATGTAAATTTTCTGTGAAGGACTTCCATCTGATTTATTTTGTACAAGTCACAACATTTTGCAAGTACTTAGAGCAACACAAATATGTGTTGATTAAAACAGTGAAAGGATAAACTCTCATTTAATAAATTACAAAATGGTTCTATTGTGCCTAAGGGAGTAACAATAATATATTTTGAATGCAAAGAATAATGAACTACTACTATTACTATTCCTACTACTACTACCTTCTTTTTCCCATTCAATTTAGACACAACTAGATGAAATAGATATCTGGTGAAAATAGTAGGTTTCTTTTTAAATTGGACACATCATTTCTTTTTAGTGGCTTTTGGATAAAACTTTTTTGAAAGGCAAGAACATGACCTTACTACAAACTCTATAGCTACATTATATATTTAATCACATAAAGATCAGACTGCTCTGATTTTGGTGGAAAAATCTATAAGCAATTTTAAAAAATCATGCCTGATATTTACTCAGTACCTATCTTATTTACTAGACTTTATAAGATAAAATCGTGTCACCTACCAAATGAAGGCATAGTAGATTACTGATTGATTCTAAAGTTATTAACTATGAAATCTGAGTTTTTAGTTGATCCTTATTAGGTGATACCAGTCCAATTAGAACACAGAAACATATAATTTTTAAGCTTGGCTTTAATACTGAAAAGTTTGGGAAGCAGAAAAAGAAGTCTCAAATAGGTTTAGTAATTAATCTATGGATTTTATGTTCTCAATTCTCAAATGCTCCTATTGGAACATAATCTATTAAATTTGACTTAATAAAATCTGGTAAATATTTTCTCTAGTAATTTAAAAGTTACCTTGCACTAAGGCTAAATGAAACCCATGATCTTAAATAGATTATATGAATGAGATGTCACATTATAAAATCATCAAATTACTTTTTCTCAAATTTTCTTCCTTTACTTGAGAGACTAGAAGAACCTTGAATTTGACATTTAGTAGCAATATTTCATGGCCATTTATGTACCAGCCTGAGCCTCTCTGAATCAGTTTCTATGCCCTTGCAGACCGTGATGATGATACCTACATACAGTATTAGTATAATGAGTAGCTGTTAAAGCAGAAGTGAAACACCCATTATAGGACCTGGAACAGGAGACATTCATTACGTGGCGAGCCCTCCTACACTCTCCGCAGTGAGAAATAAAAATGGTATTACTCCACTCATTTTACCTCCCCTGAGACCTGAGTGAACAAATAGCAGATGGTTAAAAGTGAGTATTTTTATTTTTTTAATGAGCAAATATATTCTCAGACTTAAAAATAAAATTTGGCAATTTTGCAAGATGTGTTTCTGTAGTATATAATTTTAGTGAATAATTTTACCTTAAAATTAATAAATCCTAAAGACATTTACCTCTCTCCTTTCATCTCATCATCAACATTTCTTTCTCTTTTTTTTTGGCTCTTTCCTGTCAGCATATAAAAGCTGTTAAATGTATATGTTTTGTTGAAAGGCAAACAAAACAATTGCAACTCTCCCTTGAGATTTGGCATTCAAGATATTAAGCTTTCTCTAGAAGCATCATCATTAAAATACTGTGGCACTGGCCTTAGGATTGAATGAATTAGACAAGGTAGGTAGTCTTGGACTAGATCTTGGTTTTTAGAAATCACAATCAAAGGATAAGAATTAAACACTTTAAGAATGTTTTTGAAAAGCTGACTACTTAAAAAAAAAAAAAAACAACCTAATGCTGAATCCTTATTTTGCAATTTCAAATGACATAAACAGTTAAATGTAAAAAATCCGAATAAAGAAATGAACCACCTATCAGGGAAAGATGGCAGTTTGTACATATCCATTTAAATCTTTTTTCTTACTAACAGCCCTTAAATATCAATAAAAAAATTTACATCATAACCTACCATATAGGAAGAATGAGAAAGAATAGCAAAATAATTTTGGAAGTTAAAAAACAGTGGAACCAGGGCAGCTATTTCAGAGGAATTATCTTATCTAGACGGGACCAAAAGACTAACATTCCAAGAAGCCAGAAAGAATGAGACCGCTCTGTTTGACAGGGCTGATAAAAGTAAACTTTCCTCTACATTTACTTTGTGACTCCTTCACCTGATTATTTTCCCTTGTGATTTCTTCATCTGACCATGACCTCATCCATTCCTCCTCCTTTATCTCTCTAAAAATAACCCCTGTACTTTGTTCCTCCTTGGGGCACGATTTAGTTTCTGCCTAAATCTGTGAACCCTGAGTAGTAATTCTCTGCTATTCCCATATAAACACACTTTGGCTAACCCACAAACACTGCTGTTCTTAATGAAGGTTAAGAGTAGTAACAGGGCCTCTCTGGTAGTGCCATGGGTTAAGCACAGCACTATGAAGCTATCTACAGTCACTGCAGCACGAGTTCAATCCCTGGCCAGGGAGATTCCCACATGGCGCAGCAGACCTCTCCTGCCTCGCCTGCTGCTCCCCTCAGCAGTGTGTTTCAGTCAATCTGCCTGCTCTGCTCCCCACTCTGTCTCTGGTGAATCCTCTCACCACCCCACACCTCTGGCCTATACCCCAGCTTGTATGCATAAATAAATATATATTTAAGAGTAGTAACAGATTACATAGGTCCTGGAATGCTAAAGGCTAAGCTGGGCAGGGAAAATTATCAAACAGTCCTATTATGTCCTACCCTAGGGTGTAAGTCTGGAGATTTAATCCCTGAAGAGGAAACACAGAATTTCTAGACTAGGGTACAGCACAGGTAAAAATAGCTACTGTTCACAAACAAGAATAAAGGGTTGTTGTAAATACTCCTTCCATTTCTACAAAACAGATGGAATGATCTTTCTATAATGTAAATTCAACCATATCAGCTGTCTGCTTGACATGAAGCAGGACATTTCTTGACCTTCTGTTTACACTTCACGCCATGGCAGTCAGTGTTTTTTTTTTTTTTTTTTCATTTTGACCCTCCTCCTTTCTTCAATAGCATCCCTGCTAATCTTATGCTCCAGTCTTTACAAACTATGATGACTCATTCCCTTGCTTCTCTACCTTTGTCCATAATACTCCATCCCCACTCACTCAATCCTAAGGCCAGTACCCTAGTAATTTAATGGTGGTGCTTCCAGCAAAAAGCTTTATACCTTGAATGCCAAGTCTCAAGGGAGGAGTTGCAGTTGTTTCTGTTTGTCTTTCAACAGATCATAGACATTTAGCAGCTTTTATATGCTGACAGTAAAGAATCAGGGAAAAGAGAAAGAAATGTTGATGATGAGAGGAGAGAGATAAATGTCTTTAGGATTTATTAATTTCAAAGTAAAGTTAGTCATTAAAATTATATGATGATCTTTCTGTCAGACCTTTCTGTACGTTTGATTATCATTCATGAATTACCTCAACAGAGATGCCATCCTAGATTCACCTTTTACCCTAGTCTGGATAAGGTGCCCCTACCACATGCTCCCAGGCTCTATTATTATCCGTCTCTTAAACTTTTATCAACTACCTGCAAGACAGTCTCTCCAGAATCCTCACTTATGCTCCTCTCATTCTTGTACTGCTGAAGAAGTTTCTTTCAGACTTAGTTTGTGTGTCACATAAGCAGCCTTTATACTTGTGGTCCAACTTCATTTTTGTTAAAAAAAAAATGGTATTTCCCAGTGTGATCACCAGAGTTACTGAACAGATTTGACATTGAATAACTTTTGGCTATCTCAAAAAATTCAAGTATGCTTTCAAAGTACAAAAACTTCTTCCCACTGAGAATATTCAAAAGGCTGTTTGTCAGATGTAAGAATTCTTCAATGTTTGTTAAAAAAAATGCATCAGACAAAAACACTTTAGAGTTATAGTTTTAAGTGTACATATATCATCTAATACATATTTCAAGAAAAAAATCTCAAACAAATAAAAGCACAGTTTTTAAATGAAAAAAATCAAGAGGATTCATTTCAGAACATTGATGCCCCATCTATTTTTTTTTAGAATTAGTGGGTAAAACAAAGTGATACAAGTGTAGCAGACAATCTCAGACAAAGTAGAATATAGTACTTTTATACATTAAAAATAATCATACTAAAGAATATATGAAATCAAACTATAAAACAGGAATATCTTAGGATGATGTTATAATATAGACAGATTACTAATGGAAAAATATAGCAACACTAACATGGAATAATACACTGTTTTGTATGTTCATTTTCATTTTAATCTTCATAATTATTAGACCATGGATGTCATTATTTGTCATCAGTATTTTCTCTTAGAGGATAACATATTATTTGAGAAGAGTAGAAAATAATGAAATTCTGATTTAGGCACACTTGCTACTCAACATTTGAATAATTCAATTTAGACGTATATGATAAACAATTTAAAAAGATATACTACTTGCCTGGATAAAGAGATGTTCATAGAAAG
This sequence comes from Scalopus aquaticus, assembly GCA_004024925.1. Classification (NCBI taxonomy): domain Eukaryota; kingdom Metazoa; phylum Chordata; class Mammalia; order Eulipotyphla; family Talpidae; genus Scalopus; species Scalopus aquaticus. Next base: position 29,811 of record PVIJ01002922.1, read on the forward strand.
TGTTCATGTAGCACATTAAAGGATCAAGGTCTTTTGAGAATGTTATTCAGTAAAGGCATTACATAAATAAAAGACAAGGGCTACAATGCATGCCACGAGCACTTGAAGAATATTTGTAAAGTATTTGGAAAACTGAATATAAAATGTGACTGCAGAGAGGTGGCTGTGTAACAGCAAAGAGACCCAAACTACTTGTAATTACTTCCATGATTTCAGACTTCATTTGGCTTGATTTTTTAAAATTTTTGAATAATTTATTTATATATAACTTATTTATATATATTATATATTATTTATATATATTTATTATTTATTTATTACTTATTTATTATATATTTATCATATTATATTATTTATATAATATAATATTTATTTATATAATTTATATATTTATATATTTACATAAATAAATATAATATTTATTATATTATATTATATATATTTATTATATATATTATTATACATTTATTATTCATATATATTATTTATATATATTTATATATATTATTATATTATTTATATATATATATATTTTACATCATTGTTCATGCTTGTATAATGTTTGCTTTCTCCTCTCAGGTGCAGTCCCCATAAATTCCCGCCACCATTTCACCTGTGCACCATCACCAGTCCTGGGTGCTCCCCCCACCCCTGCTTTGGTTCCTCTCCCTCCCACTCCCCTGCAGAATGTCTCTGACTTATAGTGTCTGTTAATTTTATTTATTGTTATACATTTTTCCCCGATTCCTTATTTAGTCCCCTAAATTCCTCCTGTAAGTGAAACTCTCCGATATTTTTCTTTTGCTTTTTGGCTCGACCCATATTGCTGCAAATATGATTTGTTTTTAACATGTGTTAAGGCATTGAACTTTATATCAGTTTAATTTATCGCATATACTGTTTGATACAGTGCATTATCTTACACTTGGATAAGAGTATAAGATCCCAAGTCTTTTCAGTGTGACTTTGGCTTTTCATTTGGTTTTAGTTTGGGCATGCTCTTTTCCCAAGGAAAATTCTGATGCCTGAGTTATTCATACACATGTAGCAAGAGCTACATATATTTTTATATATACACACACATGTACACATGTATTTCAGTTACATGAAGTAAGTGAGAAGCTTGGCATGTAATAAGAAGTGTACTTTTCACCAAAACTTTATGGACCACTTAGCCAAGGGCTATAGTCTCCAAATGTTGAGTATACGAAGATGAGAAGTAAGACCCAGCCTTGGTTTCTAGCATGCCCAGTGCGAGAGTGAGGATATTCTAGTATAATCTAGAGCAAGAAGACAAGGATACATCACAGATGAGGATTGGTCCAATTTAACCAGGAAATTCTGGAAAACTGGCCACCAGCTCACATTATGACAGAAATAGGCAAAGCCACGGAGGAAAAGCCCAGGTGTGCTCTGGATTTATTCTCAGTGAAACCAAGTCCTGGCTTTACTGGACTGGACATGCAATAGGTTCTTTTTTGTTGTTTTTTGAATTTTTTTTTAAAGATTTACTTATTTATAAATACAAGAACTGGGGTGTAGGCCTGGGGTGTGGGGTGGTGAGAGGGTTCACCAGAGACAGAGTGGGGAGCAAACAGCCAGATCTACTGAAATACACTGCTGAGGGGAGCAGCGGGGAGACAGGAGAGGTCTGCTGCGCCATGTGGGTCAGCTCCCTGGACAAGGATTGAATTCCTGCTGTAGTGGCTGGTAATAACTTGAGACTTCAACCCCTGTGCCACCTAGGAAGCCCCATACTATAGGTTCTTAACAAATTAGTCTACAAATCGCTATAAAAAGTAAAAAGAGGTATAATCAAGAGCCATGGGAATTTGGGAAAACTTAATTTGTGAGAGAGGACTCAAATTGAACTATGGGTGGTATATAGATATCTATATATACACACACATATATGAATTAGGTAGACTATGTTTGTGTTAAGAGGTGGGCATTTTGAGTATGAGGAATGAAGAATGTTTCAGAGAAGGGAACATGCATGGTGTTTGATATGAGAGTAGACAGATAACAAGTTTTCATTTCAAGAATAAAATGACATCATGTTCCAAGATCACAGAAAATCTTTGAGTATTATTTCACAAAAAAAGATTGATAGTGTCTTTTCCACGCTTTTCTTTTATTCTCTTACATTCCTAACTAAATCCTTCCAAATATATACTTAGAAATATTTAGTTGAATGTAATATTTGGCCAACATTTATAGCAATTACTTCCTTTTAATTCTTTCATTAAGGAATGACACAATTTTATGTAGAATACACAGCCACAACTTTCTCAGTTAGCAGTAAATTACCTGACACAGTTAGCAATCAAACAGCATCCTTAAGAGTTATTGTTCTGGTACAACAAGAAGACTACCAAGATTTTTTTAAACATACAGTCTTGCACTATTCACATCACATACGGTGAGGACATGGTAAGTAGTTAATTCATTTTATTCAAATATATTATCTCTACTCCCGTCCTGCACAGGATTTTATTTTTTTTATACAATAGAATTGGCTTTTGTGCCACACAGTTGAGTAAGAAGGAATAAAAGCCACCTTCTAGACAGAGATATACCAGATGCAAACAATACCTCTCTGCAAAGTTCACAAGAGATTTATCACAATAAAAGGGGCCAGAAGAATCTGGACATTTCTGGGTTACTGTGCTATTCCCTACCGCTATTCTCTAACCATCTCAGACAGTCTGACAGAAACTATTGTTATAAGTTCTGCTGGTGTCGAATTTATATACCATATTGGTTAGGCTGCAAGACCTCAGGAAAGGCAGACACTATAATGTGCTCTTTCAATTTGCACACAGAAACTTTAAGAGTCTATTATCTGGTTTACTTACAGTGTCTCTTACCATTGCTAACAAAAAAAAAATAGCAAATGGCATGGCAGGGTTGAAATGAAATAATGTCTGCTATGCAGAGAATAAAAAAGAACATTTAAAAAATATCTCTACTGGAATAATTCATACCCCATGGCCATCTTTGGCCATTTTCTCTTTGACATGAAAAATCATGGACGAGGAAATGGCAGAATTCCTGTTACATGGCAACCTGTCAATAATTGTGCATTCACATTCAACTTAGATCACTCACATGCTTTTAATGTGTGATTCAGCGTGGGCCCCGACAATGAAATAATTATGTGAGCAATCTTGCCCGCATAAATTCCTGTTTACTTAGAAGTCAGCAGGCAACCTCTAGATTCAAATCTACACATCCCTTAACCCAAGATATGCGGCGAGGGATCAAAATCAAATCAAAGCTCTAAGACTCAGTATCAGGAGTGGCTGAAAGACTAGTACATTCTGTGCTTCTGTTTATCTAGCAAAGTTGGCAAGAATATGTGCTAATAATCCCAAACTGAAAGAAATATTATGAGAAACAGTTTTTGTTTATAAAGGGAGAGAGGGGTTGGAGAAAGGAGATTTCATATGTGCTATGATACCTACTGATGAAATTTTTTTGTATCTGTTCTTGCTTTTGACATTTTTCTGTTACTTTTTGATAAGCTCTGGATTAACTAAACCTGTAGAATACTAATTAATCTTTATTGAGAACTTACTTTGTGTCAGTTCTAACTACTTTACATATATTAACTCATTTCATTCCCACAAAGCCTTTTGATAACATACTATTTTTGCATTGCCTCTGTGATGAATGATGAAACCAAAGCACAGAGAGATTAAGTCACCAGCCCAAGATCATATAGCTAATAAACGGTAGATATGGCATTCAAATCCAGAATGCCTGCTTAAACTAGGCATTTGACTTATGCTGACCAACAGAATAATTTCAGCCACTCAGGGCTATAACGGAATTAAAATGTGGCTGATTTGAACTGAGATGAGTTTCAAGCATATAATATACACAGGACTTAATAAAGCAAATAGAGTACTAGCTCATTTTGAGTATTTAATACCTCATTAGAAAACATTTTATATGGATTCCATGCTGAATTGTTAGTCTTTTAGATAGTTAACAATATATTTTAAAAGATTTCATGTTTCTTTTATTTTAATGTGGATAGTATAGAATTTTTAAATTGTATATGTAGCTAACATATTTCTAATGCTGGTTCTGCAGACACGAAGAAGATCTAAAGGGGTTATTATAAAGCAAGAAAATTATATATATATATATATATATACACACACACACACACACACACACATACAGGTATCAGTCACCTAAATTATGTACCAATGTGGAGAAGGAGGAAAATACCACTGTGGCCCCATCAGAGCAAGTATGATATCCAGCACTGCCTCTGGCCTACACTCTTAAAACCACTCCACCTATCGTTTTAAAAATAAAAGTGAATGTTCACCCAGAGCAGGATGCTTCTTTCTTTTTACGTTTTATTATTTTATTATGTATGACTAGTAATATAATCTCTTCAAATTTAAAAACATATACTAGACCTTTACATAAACATAACTAAGGAACTATCAGGACATTAGTTATTTTCAGGGTCGTTGATGATTATATGATGAATGAACAGTGGAGCTGAAGAGGGAGATCAGCACAAGGAATAAATCTGACCCTATCATTATTTTCAGGGGCACTAGTAAAAATAACAGTAATACTGGTAATATCTATTAAGCACTTACAAGCCAGGCACTGTACTAAGCCAATATCACTAGAGAGTTGGAAAGGTGATGCTGAGAGCACTTTGGAAATTTGTGAATCCATTTTTTTGTTGTCTATTATTGAATGGTGCTCCTGACCCCGAGCAGAAGGAAGAGAGGGGTACAAGAAGTCCTGGGTTAGTCCTTTCCATGGGAAATTCCACTGCATAGTTGCAGAGAAAAATTATCAATTTGAAATTACCTCAGCCTAACTGACTCAGCCTAGAATCTTTAATAAAATCATGAAATGCTTTTGTAGTTTTAACATGCAGTGAGTTTTCAAAGAAACCAGCTGCCATGGAAAGCAAGAGAAGACTGTACTTTGGTCAGAACTTTACAATGTATATGTTTTTTACCATTCCAGGGAATTCATCTTGGACATGAATGCCACTCTCAGTATTAGAGCCTCAGATCAGCCCACCTGCATTTATACTACTGTAACTGTCATAGTCAAGATGATATAAGTGTCAGCATCTTACACTTAGATTTGCTATACATGATTACTTGCATATTTAATACTTATAACTATTATTGTTGAATTGCTTTTTTTCCTGTTAGATTACAGTTAGGGAATTATGTTCATTTAAAAATGAATATAGCACACATCAATCAATCAATATCATTCACCAGATCAAAAAAAGGAGATCAAAATCACATGATCATTTCAATAGATGGCAAAAAAAGCATTTGACAAAATTAAATGTCCACTGATGATAAACACTGTCAATAAAATGGGAGAAAACAGAATTTAACTAAACATAATAAAAGCCATATGCAACAAACCTACAGCCAACAGTATACTCGCTGGTTAGAAACTGAAAGCACTTCTGCTGAGGTCAGGAACAAGACAAGGATGTCCACTGCCACCACTACTGTTTAACACAGTACTGGGAGTTCTAGTGGGAATAATTAGGCATAAAAAGACATAACATGAGTCCAAAGGGGAAAAGAAGTGAGATGATCCCTATTCACAAAATGCATGATTACATACTTAGAGAACCCAAGAGACTGTACTAGGAACAACTAGAATAAGTGAACAGAAAAGTGGTAAGATATAAAATCAAAACACACAAATCATTTGCATTCTACTTGCAAACAATGAGCTTGAAGGAAGAGAAAGTTTAGAAATTTTCATTTTTAATCACACCCAAAACAATGAAATCCTGGGGAGTAGACTTAACGAAAGAAGTAAGGACCTATCCATTGAAAACTAGAAGATTCTGTTAAAGAAAATCAAAACAAGGTATTGGACAGAAACCTTGTGCTCATAGATAACTTGGGATTTATTTGGAAGAATAAACATTAAAATGGACACGTCGCCTAAAGCAGTTGACGGATTCAATGTAATACCTATCAAAATCCCAATGACTTTTTAATTTCAAAATGTGTATGGAACCCCAAAAGGTCTCAAATAGCCAAAACAATTCTAAGAGAAAAGAAGAAAAATGGAGGTATATTTTCTGACTTCAAATTGTATACATATAGCAACAGTAATCAAAACAGTATGATACGGGAACAAAAACAGAAACACCAATGAATAGGACAAAATGGAAGACCTAGAACTTAACCCACACAAATATGAACTGTTAATTATGGAAAAAAGAGCCATAACCATACAATGAAGAAAGGAAAGTCTTGTTAACAAGTGATATTGGGAACATAATAAATAAATTTAATTAAAAAATAGAAAGTCACATGCAAAAAAAAATGAAACTAGATCCATACTTAACTCCAAACACAAAAGTTAATGAAAAAAATGGATTAAAGAATTGATTATAAGAACTGAAACCATAAAACACTTAAAAGAAAACATGATATACAATAATAAAATTTTTTTTGAGGGGGGAATGCAACCAATAGCAAGAGAAACAAAAGTAAAAGTAAATACATCAAACTAAAAAGCTAAAAAGTATCTTGAAAGAAACCGTCACAAAAAAGGCATCCAACAGACTGGGAAAAGATATTTGCCCATGACATGTCTGACAAGGGGCTAATTTACAAAATACATAAAGTACTTATACAATCCAACAACAAAATAAAAACCCCAATAAAAAAAATGGACAAAGGACCTAAACAGAAACTTTTGTAAAGAAGGTATCCTTTAAACGTATATATTCTATTTATGACCTCTATGTATATTATTTCATAAATTAGTGACAAATCTCTGAGAAAGATGAAATCTTCAGAAGTACTTTATTAAACTTTATTTTTAGTATGTTTGGTTATGCAAACTGTTGTTGCTTATTATAAATAATAACCATATTAATTTTTAACAAGAAAAATGTGGGTAACACCACTATAAAACTTTTATGTCTCATTTTAGAAAAATCAGTGTGAGCCAAATCTTATTCTGTAGATTATAAAATGGAATACTCAGAAAATAGAAAGCATTTAGAAGTTAATTCATTTGGAAGCTACAATACACTCTGCAAATTCAGAGTACAAAGTCATACAGTGAAGTATGAGAAATCTTCTAGAAGAAATATTCCCCACATATACCAACACATTTCCAAAACTTATTTGGCAATGGAAACTTGTACGTTTTAAAGTTGAATAGAATAAACTTTGGGAAAAATTATACTATAATCAATTGCCAATTTATCAGCCATCTTACAGACTGTATAAAAAAAGATGTTTCATTAATAGTCTCATGTTACAAGTAGGAAAAAAGAACAATCTAAGAAATCAGTGAGCTAGTAACAAACCAGAAACAAGTTATTGTGTTTTCATTGTAAGAAATGCCACACCTTAATTCACAGACTGGTATGTATACTTTCGAATTTTAAAAGGAAAATAAATTTGTACTACTCAAAATGGCAAAGTTAAGTGACTAGAAAAGTTAGCAAACTTAATTTATTCCATGATAGCAATTGAATACCTTGTAATTTGGAATAAATACTCCTGTTATAGCCTATTTGTTTTCCTATAATTGTAATTCAGTGATAATCTTTAATTTTGCCTTATTCCATTGCTTAACTCACAAAAAAGTAAATAATAAAACAATATCCTACAAAATGTCAAATGGAACCGCAACAATCCCAAAATTTCAAAGGCAGACATACCAGAAACTTCTAACATTTATGCTCTGACAAGGTCATGTATATGGAAGCTGGTGTTTCTTACTGATATGCTAAGGCCCTGAGTCAGACCCCAAAAATATACTGACAGGTACTTTTTGTGATTGGCTTTTGACTCTCAAGTTGAAAGGTACAACAGAGCACCTCACCTACTCATCTTTGAGGTCAACACAGAGAAAACCTGGAAATATGCCTTGTAAGGAGAGTGGATGGCCTGGCGGGATATAAAGAGAACAGAATGGAATGAAACAAGGAAAAAGATCATGTAAAGCCTTAGAAAACCCTTTTATTCCAGGCTACAACATCATAAGAGGTGATAATTAGTCTTTTTAAAAAAACTCTGGAGGTTCTCTGAAGACAAGAGGGAATAGAAAGAATAGGATAAAAAAGAAAAAGAAACCAAAACCAAAAAACCTGGAGACAATGTTTTTTTTTCTTACTTTTTAACACCAACCAATTTATCTGCCTTGTCTATATTCTGTTGTTCAGAAAGTGGTTCAATACTACAACATTGCTATCAAAAGGTGGGTAGAAAGACTCTTCTGGAAGCCTGTTATATGAGAGGAGTAGCACAGGCTTTGAAAAAAGTGGGGTACTAGACCCTGTTTGATGTCGTGTGATCAAAGAAATCAGGCAAACATTGGTCTTGGTGAGCCTGGCTCTTTTTGCAACTATAATATGCTAGTGATACTTTAACAAATTACCTGTGAATATATATTTTTAAAAGTGTTATAACATGGTTAATTGCTATCAATATTGAGTGTATTACCTCTAAGGACTGCAATAGAAATGAACACTTATCTTTTTATAGATTTCTTAACACTTCATGAATTTTCTTAGACCAGAGTCTCCTCACTGGTAATAAATACACTTTGTCCTATATATATTTTTAGATGTGGATGGTTCTCAATAAATATTCCTTGAAGAAATTAGAATTTTTTTAAAATGTAAAATATTTATTTATGCATACAAGCTGGGGTACAAAACAGAGTGTGGGGCAGTGAGAGGGTTCACCAGAGACAGAGTGGGGAGCAGATCGACAAAAACACAATGCTGGAGGGAGCAGCGGGAGAGGCAGGAGAGTTCTGCTGAGCTATGTGGGAATCTTCCTGGCTGGACGCTGCTGCTGACAGCTCCACAGCACAGTGCCTAACCGTTGCACCACAGGGGAGGCCCGAAGAAATTAGGATTAAGGGACATTGACAATGTGCCATTCTTTGATCTTTCTGAATTGATAGGAAGTTTGGGGGTGAGTGGTAGTGGTAGGAATAAAGTACTTTTCCCTTTGACTTGTTAATACAAAAAAAAAAAAAAAAGGATAATTTAGCTGGTGATCATTTGCTAAAATGTGATTGTACCCTACTCCCTATCCCAAAACAAAAAAACAAATGGTGATGGATGTAAACATGCACCTAGGATTTTCCATGTTCTAAATGCTATACTTCATTCATTCATGTAATCTTCACCCAATCCTATGAGGTAGATACTACCACCACCCACTGGGTAAGACTTGTCAGCAAAGGCAGAGAGGAAAGGTTATTACCCAAGGTCATCCAATCAACAAAGAGAAGTGGAATTTGAACCTGGGCAAAATGTCCCCCAAGCTTGTGTTCACCACCAGACATTTCAATACATTTTAAAGAAATCCTAAATTTAATAACAAGAATCGGGCAAGGGGGTTAGGTTTCCTTTAACTTTAGCAATTCATAAATCACCAGATAGAGGTCTAAAATGAATTCACCTGATTCCTGCTGATATAGTTGATTTTTTAGTTTAGGCCTGCAACCACTCATTTATGATAATTTTTAGAATAATATCAAATAAGGTTGCATTGATTCTATTTGATTCAGATCTGGTGGATCCAAGAACCGGAGTGGATCTCAATAACCCTCCGATAGTTGGGTCTAGGGTTCTTGACTCATGTGAGTTCTTGGCTTACTCATGTGGGTTCAGACTCAAACACACCATAATTTTAAAGAGAGACTCTGCTGAGGTTTCATGAGAACACTTAAAGTATTTGAATTAATATATGACTTATTGACCTAATAATGTCATCTTTAGCATTCCCCTCTCTCAGGTAATTATAATTATTTGTAAAACTTTCGTCACATTTAAATTAGTGTTTGTGACTAGCTAGAAAGTCTAATCAACTGAAGCAACTGCTTTGTTGAGCTAGACTACAAGTCATGCCATGTATGTGTATAGATGTTTCTAGACGTAACGTGTCTATTGGAACAGAGGTAGTTTATTCCGTTCCATCCCACCCCAGTTCTACATAATGCTGTCTATAATGTCTTCAGACACTAGATAACTCTGGGGCAATTTTGATGTTCAAGTGTTCAACACATTATAAGAGGAAAAAACATCCTTTGTGTCAATGATTTTTATTAATTTAAGCAAGACTCACTCTTGAACCACTTAAACTTGACTACTTCAAGTGTTGCAGTAGCTCCATCTTGACAATGGAATTTATTTGAATATATGCAGAGCAGTCCTCATTTGCAGCAGATAACATATTTTTGAATTCATCTACTCACTGAAATTTAATTGTAAACCCACAATTCACACTCACTGTGCTTTTGTGTTCCTATTGGCAGACAAGAGTAGACAGTGAAAACTTGGAGTGGAGATGGACCCAAGGGATAGGCTGACTTTCTCTTTCAGCTCTCATACTGTGAGCAAGTGTTCTTTTTGGGATCTATTTATTGTTGTGTATTTTGTATTTTTTGCTTTTTTCTGTTTGCGATTTAACTGCTAAAATTGTATGCAGGCATAGTGGTAAAATGCTATTTAGAGTTTCTAAGAGCAAGAAAACAGCATAGTCTACAGAGAAAACATGACTTAGGTAAGTATTCAGGTAGTTGCTGTCAGCTCAATCCTAATGAATCAACAATATACATTAAGTAGGGTATCTTTAAAAAGAAATACAAAACCAAGTGATGAGTTGATCAATTGATAATAATGCTCTACCAAGACTCACCGGGATTGAACCCAGTATTTCCTCTAGGAGCCACGGTTTAGTAGTTGTTAATTCCGTGTTTGTGGCAACTTTATGGAACACAGTAGTGAATTAACTGTACTCACTTGGAGCAAACTATGTACATTGCATTTCAAAGCACTCTTGTCTGTCAGTTTTGGTGTTGCCTAGCGACCTCTCTTGACCTCTCACATTGCCCTTCATATCCTACCCCATTTGTTTAGTTCCCTTATAGGAAAATCTTCATGTGGCCAGGTTCAAGGTGAAACTCTCAGTTCACATCTTACTTGACCATCAACAGCATCTACGATATCAACTACTCAGTCCTTGGAAAGGTGATTTGACATCTTGGAAATTACATTTTTGGTTTTCTTTATAGATTATCTACTCTTTATCTCCCACCCTTTTTTGTTTCCTCTAATTCCTCTTGACCTCTAAGTATTAATACTCCAGGACACAATCCTCAAACCTCTTCTGAGTTCTCTCCAGTTTCTACATGGGCAACAGCACTAAACACTATGTGTGTGTGTGCTGACAGCTCTCTAATTTCTGTTTCCAACATCAACATCTCCCCTGAGGTTGACAGTCAAATACTGTCTTGCCAACACTGGGCTATTTAATAGACACTTCAGACTTAACGTGGCCAGAATAAATTACTGATTCTCCCTGCCGTACCCTAAACATACTTCTTCCTTAGCTTCTGCAGCTCAATAAATAGCACCGCTCATTTCCTGAATGCAGAAACTTGAGGTTCAGCCTGATTATCTTTATTTCCCCCCAATTTATTCCCTATCCATCAAAAATTCTTCAGCTCTTTAAACATGGGTCCTGAATTGAATCACTTCCCACCTACCCACTGCTAACTCTTGGACTCCAACTGGTCTCCCAACTGGTATCCTGTTTCTGGGGTTGTCCCCAAGAATCTACCTGCACACAGGAACAGGTGTGTCCCTCCGAACCTCAAGCCCTGAGTCTCCGGTTGCCCCTCTGACCTTGCTGCAATCGTGGGCATACTTGCTGACCTTTCACACCTTGAACTTGCTCTTCCTTAGGATGGAATGATCTGCCACATATGAGTCTTCAGTTCACCTCTCACCTGAATCAGGGCTTTGTCCAAATATTAAAAATGTAAAGGCTTTCCCAATAGTAATCTCAGCTATATTCCCACTCTGCTCTAAGTCTCTGTCCTGGAACAGAGTTACCCCGAATTACATTTGGCTGTCACCCCAATTTCTTCCAGGTAGAATGTATACTCCTTGAGGTCAAGGATTTGATTAAAATTAATGATGTCTCTCCAGTGCCTTAGGAGTATCTGTCACGTGGTAGGCATTGAAAAAGAAAAAAGGAAACTTTGAATATAGTATCTGGGTTGATCAATATATACTATTTTCTATAAATATTATTGACAATAACTTTCTTTGAGCAGTTTTAAGATTTGTATGCACACACATCTTCTGTATGATTATAAACATCAGTGCCTTTAATAGAGTCCACTACTACAATGGACTATAATTTTCCACTGGATACTCAAATTGCAACAATTTTGGAAGTTCCTTTTACTTGGAGTCTTTCTATCTTTTTGAAAGATAGTTTTGAAAGTCATTTCGAAAGTTTTGAAAGTTTTCTTGATTTTTTGACAAAACAAAAGTTCTAGGGCTAGGTTGGTGTTGCCAGCAGTAGAGATGGAATCAAGTTTCCCCCCAAACTCTAAATTCTTTGACACAGTGGTTCTCAGGCTTGTGCACACAGAGAAACCACTTGGAGAGATTTAGAAATACCAGTGGTCAGGTTGCAAATCAGCATCCTGGCCATAGAATCCAGGAGTCGACTCTTTTCAGAGGTGTGGCCAAAATTGAGAACAACATTTGTGTTCCAAATCAGGAGATTAAGAAGGACACAGTCATTTTCACAGGAATGCTGGTGAAGAGTGCCGAGACACAAAGCACTTTTTGTAATTTTAGAGACAGAGACAAAGAAAATAAATGAAGGGTCAGCTGTTTAGTGAAGAATGGAACTGGGCTTCTCAGGTGGACTTGATGCGGCATACACAGGCAGTGATTTGTCATGACAGACACCTGACGTGTTACATGTGATGTTATCGCAATAAAAAAAATGAAGGTTACTTTAAATTTGAAAGAATTGCTTGTTGAGTTCAACTGAGAGAAAAGAAGAGAAATGAAAGAAAAAAAAAAAGATGGCTAGAAAAGATAGCCAGACAAAGAAAGAACCAAAACAACTTTTAAACAAACAAAAAAAAAATCAGTTTTTTTCCATGAAGTTTGAATTTTCATATTTTTAAATATAACTTATTCAACTAAGTTTTCAGTTATGTTTTCATAGAAAACTTTCAAAGTTCTATGCACTTCCAAAGGTGCCAGCTTCTCTTATCTGACATATGCAATACCATGTTATATATTGTTATACTGAATTATGTCTGTGAGTTTCATTATTTAAAATAGTTAAAACAGTCCATTATTTTAAAAACAATTGTATCTTATCTGGGTATATTAAAACTATACCCACAATTCACCATTCATCCCATTCAGGGTTTAAGAAGAAATAATGTGTTATAATTAGAGAAGACTATTTAGACCAAGTATACATGAGGATTAGTATATGATAGGAAATGCCTTGTAAGATTCTTGACCTTCTATAGACCTTAATATCATTGTTTTAATATCATTGTTCTTCACTCCTTCCAGTATACCTTCTGGAAGGTAAGAGAAATAAGGTAATAACTGGTATGTTGGGAGTTTGAAATAGTTCTGAAGACACTAAGTGGGATATGTGCTACTAATGAACCGTTGTCACAGACAGAAGGTATTAGCAACTATTAAGTACCTGCTGATTTCTGGTACATCCCAGTGAGTTTTCTATAATTTATCTTTTCATTATCTTTTTATGAATCAACTACTAGGTCTATTAAAATGCATGAGGCACTAGACCAAATTATATATGCTAACTTTGGGTTTGTAATTTATCAATATTTAGACTGATCAAGCCTTAGAACAATGGGAGGAGGACTGAAAACAAGGAAATAGCACAGAACCTGTAACTATTAAATGTGAATGACGTCATGTGGTACTGATATTTCTTAGACATTTTTGGTCACTGACTCTTGATAATCAGGGAAATTTTCAATACTGAGAAATTAAAAATACATGTAAGACCTCCACACAAAATTTTCATATCATTTTCAGAGATTCAGCCATGGGCTTCTCAAATTCTCATTGACAGACAAATAAGCCAAAAACTATAGAAAAATGGTGACTTTTACATGAATTCTTATCAACAGATTCATTATACTAGTGTTATATGCATGATTTCATACGTGTCTCCAAACATGATGTTTTTCTCTTTTATTAACATGTTGTCCTTCTGATGGTCTCTAAAATGTCAATTCTTTTCAATCTAGAAATAAAAATAGCTCTAGCAGAAACCAATTATTCAAAATGGTCAAAAACTAGAGACAACCAAGTAGCCCTCTGTTTCTGGACTTACTACATATGGTGCAATTGTTTTATTTTGCTTTTAAATTTCATCCTATGTTGTTGCTTCTCCACATAATTTGACTTTGGGTCAAACATACTGCCAGCTAGGAAGGTAGAGAAAGGCAGTTCCCCATTTCCTGAAGCCCAAGCATGGACCGGTTTGTCTGCAAAGCACTTCCTAGTTTATCTCCTGCGGAAGGTAGTCTATGGCCTGCAATCTACCACTTCCACCAGATTCTCACTTGTGGGATACCAAGAAGTAAAACCCATTGAACATTCTTATCCGGGAAATTCCAGGACAAGGGAGAGACCAACCTCAGTGAGAGCTACGTCCACTGGTATTTGGACTCAGGAGATCAGTAGCCAGATGAAATAGCCACAAATGGAAGAAGAGCCAAACAAGTATCACAACACTTAAGGTGGCCTCAAGATGGAGAAAATCAAGTTAGAAACCTAGGCTGACATATTCCCCTCTCTCTTGCTTCTTCAAATTTAGGTTTCTTAGATAATGAAATGGAGGTACTTTTCTGAATCTCAGAATGCAGGGAAGTGAGCCAATGTAGTCACTTCTAGTACATTATATTTCATATAGATATTATTGAAAATATTTATTTTATTATATTGTTGTTCACTTTGTACAGTGACTGGTTTCTCTGTGTGGCCCCCACAGTTCCCCCCCCGCCCCGCCCAACGCAGCACCTGTGAACCATCACCATAGTCCTTGGTGCTTTTCCCTCCCCTGTTTCAATCCCCTTTCCTCACTGTAGGTCTCAGATCTAAATATTATTGAAAGCGTTTCAATATTCGTTTTATCCAATACCGAAAATACTTATCTAGGGCAGACCACCCATTACTGGAACAAGTCCCCGTGTGATAGATTGTTTATTTCATGGATCTTGTTGCTATCTTAGCCATATCTGGCTTTAATTTTCTGTAAAGTGGAACTATTCTTTGTCACTTGGGCACTCTCAGTCTATGGGACACTTTAGGAAGAGAATCAGTCTGGACTGAGCTGTGCCCCTACTCCCAACTTGTTTATTTTTAAAGATTTATTTGTTCATTTATGCAGGGAAGAGCTGGGGTGCAGGCCAGAGGTGCAGGGGGTGAGAGGATTCACCAGGGACAGAGTGCGGAGCATAACAGGTGGATCTACTGAAATACACTGCTGAGGGGAGCAGCGGGGAGACAGGAGAGGTCTGCTGTGCCATGTGGGGAGCTCTCTGGCCGGGGATCGAACTCGTGCTGCAGTGCTGATAGCTTGATAGCTCTGAAACTTAACCCCTAGGCCACCAGGGAGGCCCCTTTTCCCAGTTTATAACTGAAACCTTAACCCCCTATACCTTGGAATATGACCAGACTTAGAGATAGGGACATTATAGAGGTAGTCTGGTGACAAATGAGGTCGTGGGGGTCAGCTGTGACCTGAAGGCCTCGCATCTTTATCAGGAAGGACATCTGCCTAGACAAGGCAGAGGCAAGATTAGAGGGAACTACGGTCACCTGTAGCTAAGCAAGGAGGTCCAGAGCAGATGCCTTCTCATGACGCGCTGGAAGACTGCGCCACCCAACAGCCTCAACTTGGCCTTCTGGCCTCCAAACATGGAGAAAAAACATCCTGTTGATTAGGCCTCTGAGCCATGGTGCTTTGTACTGGTCACCCTAAAAAACTTATACAGAGGTATAAATCCATAATAAACACCACTAGTAAAGGTTCTATGGGGCTAGGAGCCCAGGTGGTCCTCCCTTGTACCTGGGTAATGCCAGTCACCTCTTTACCCTTGTTTCTTCATGGGTGAGATGGGGCGAAATGACCGTTAAATAAGCATGGATGAACCAAGTAAAATAAGAGAAAAATCAAGTCTTCCAGATCTGAATAATTAATGGCATCATTTTTGCTTAATAAAGTGAAAGACAATAATGAAAAAGCAATAGCCATTTCTCATCAATGAAAATGAAGGTGCAAACAGCAGTAATTGCATGGAAATGAAGGAAGGTGTGTTACTCTCTAAGGCTTCCTAGCTTTCTCTGTGGAATGTTCTACAGGATAAGCAATGGTTTCCAAAGAGAACACAGAAAATTCAGATTTTATAATAAGTTGGAATTCTCCAAAGCTATGTGTGCAATATTTGAATGTGTTGATTCATTTATTCAGTAAATTTTAGTAAGTGCTAACCTCCACCCTCTAGTTTTAGGTGATATTTGAGTCTTACAGCTCTTATTCAGACTGTACTTTTTCTTGCATTTCCTGGAATAAAATTATGATGTCAGTGTTAATTTATTAAATGACAATTTTATTGCCATCTACCTATCCCCATATCCAAAGGGACAGATACGTTTTTATTTTTTATCATTGAAATATCTCACCTAGTATAGCACACTGTAGAAACATATAGAAAAAAAATAAAATCAGGTCTCAGTAAATATTACAGGTTGAGAAACTTTCAAAAAAAACAATTGACCAAATGAGAACATTCCTGTAGGAGTCTATTGCTTATGATTACAATTCCAGTTTTCAGGTTCTCATATCCACCAGAAGGAAAAACATGATTTTTATTTCCATATTTTATCTCAGCCAGATGGCTGCGGGTATAGGGATGGTAGGAGGAAGCAAGAAAAAAAGAGATGACCTACTTTTGTAAGGGACATACGTATTAATATGAGAATTACAATTTATCCCTTGTCCCCAACCTGCTAAAAAGAACTCCTGTTTTCCTCTTAATCGCCTAATCACCCTTACCACTGACAATTTTTTAAACTGTTTTTTTTAATTGAGGTTAATAATGATTGACAACACTGGCTGATTTAGGGGTCTGCACCTTTTCTGATGTATGTTACCACATCACATCCAGCACCGAAGCCCCCTTGTAATGGACTATGCTACAGATAGCTTTTTTTTTTTTTTTTTTTGACTGAAAGGCAGGATCCAGAAGAAGAGGGAGAGACTAGTGGTCTGAGATCAGGGGCTGAGATTTTTCTTCTGGAAGCGGGGGTAAGAAGGGGAGTACATGATGGGGTGTGAACAGGAGCATGAGTAAGAGACTATAGACGGCGCTGCTTAAAGAGGGTGCCCTCTTTGATAACATAACAGCCTCAAGCAATCAGAGACAAAGATCTGATTTACTTGGACGTTATTTGGGTTGCTAAGTCCTTCATTGTTCTAACAGATCACATCACCTATATTTCTTTGTTTTAAAGATTTATTTTTATTTATTTATGCATAGAAGAACTGAGGTGTAGACCAGAGGTGTGGGGAGGGTGAGAGGACTCACCAGAGACAGAGTGGGGAGCAGAACAGGCAGATCTACTGAAATGCACTGCTGAAGGGAACAGCGGGGAGACAGGAGAGGTCTGCTGCGCCCTGTGGGAAGCTCCCTGGCCGGGGAACGAATTCGTGCTGCAGTGGCTGCGATAGCTTCACAGTGCTGAGACTTTAACCCGGCGCCACCAGGGAGGCCCCAACTCATGGCCTATCTTATTATTGAAACTGGTCGCCCTAGGTGAGGCCTGTCCTCAGGCCCAGCGTCTGCGATGAGGCTTTATGCTCATCTGAGTATCTTGTCCTAAGTCACACGCAGCCGCACTGAACCACTAGCCCAGTTATCAAGGATGGAATGCAATTTAAACAGGTTGAAGAAAATATCGCTGGACTTTTCTTTATACTTACACAAGGAAGGAAAAAAAAAAAAACACAACTCCCCAAAGAATCTCTATCCATTAAAGAGGAAGGACGAGAAGCTCTGGGTGCCGACAGGAAGAGGAAAATTCGCTTAGCTCGGCAGACAGACAGCGCTCCCACCTGCTCTGCACAGGAAACGGGGCTGTCGACTCAGCTGTTACCAAGAGGAGAGCACCTCACAAGAGCCCTGGCACTTTGGTGTGCAGTAAAGGGTGGGGCAGGAAACAGTGACCTCACTAGGGCTGGTGAGTCTGGGGGAGAAGCGTCCTCGTGGGGAGAGGGAGAAACATTTTAATGCATCCACATCACCCCTTGTTAAGGACAAAATCTATCACCCAGTTACTAAGTCTTGCCCCTCGCAGATCTGCACGCATACCCTTATGTTCAAACTGCACAGCCTTACTTTATGCATATCAGAAATATTTCACACGGTGAGGAAGCAAGCCTGAGGGTGAGTTATTCAAGTCCCCAAGCACTTAGCAGAGAAGAGAGGGTGCTAGAAATGTAGGCATATGCCATCTCTCGAAAGCCACTGAGCTGTCTCTGATATGTACCAAAATCAGGAGTGGCTTGGCGGGGATGTGGGTGTGTCAACTGGAATGTGTGACAGAGCTGTCCGCTGCCTGTGCAGAGACTCGGGGTTTGAATGCAGCTCCAGCATTTGTAGTGGGACCCTACTCGAGAGAGTGACACTGCTGGAGCCTTGCCTGCGGGTCTGTAAAATGGTGGTGACGGTCCTTTATATCCACTGCAAGGGTCTACTAAGTGAAGAGCGGTAGAGTACTTAGACTATAGGTAGCACTTCATAACTGCTAGCTATTATTTTTTTCTTTGTTGGCTAGAGATGGTTCACACTCATCATCGTACAAAGTGCTGGTCTCATTAAGATACTCAATGCTCTCAAGTAACCGATGTCAAAAATTAACATAAAGATTAATGATCACAGAAGTTACCATAATAGAAAATGGGAACACAGGAAGAAATGGAGAACCATAAAAACAGTCTGCTCCATCTGCTTAGGTAATGGCGTCTTTAATTCATTTGAGCTGAGCAGTGAGTATAATGTGCTGGTGTAAGTTTATATTACGCATTATTATTGGCTGGATTTTTTTTTCTATAATGTAGTGTGTGAAAACATTTTTGCAGAATCAGTAAACTATTTTAAAATGGATAGTATATTGGAAGACAATTTTTAGACATAATATGTATGTATCTGATCAAATTTTTTCTGGTTTATGAAAACATGATTTTTTCCCCCTAATGATTTTTTTTCCCCTATGATTTTTTCACCATAATTTTGTTTGACAAGCATATTATCTGCATGGAAACTTTGAGAAGCTGGGTTTGATAACAGGTCTTCCTTTACTGATTTTTAAGAAAAAATATCTAATTTTGGGCCTCCCCGGTGGCGCAGCGGTTGAGCGCTGCGCTGTGGAGCTGTCAGCAGCGGTGACACAAGTTCGACGCCCGGCCAGGGAGAATCCCACATGGCGCGGCAGACCTCTCCTGCCTCGCCCGCTGCTCCCCTCAGCAGTGTATTTCTGATCTGGCCTGTTCTGCTACCTGCTCTGTCTCTCTCGCCGCCCCACACCTCTGGCCTGGACCCCAACTTGTATGTACAAATAAAATAAATCTTTAAAAAAATATCTAATTTTCATTTTTCTCCTAAAAACTCTTTTTTTGTAGTTAGTGCCTATTACAAACGCTGAGTTCTTCTATTTTATTTACTTATCTTAAGGTCAACAAGGAATCATATTATTGCTAATCACAAGTCACAGTTACTGAAACCTATAAAACAGTGAATGAAACCAAGAGGAGCCTGAACACTCTGGCCTCAGTCTGGGGACCCCCATCCTCAGGAGCTCCCCCACTGACTCCCATTTCCTGTCCTTGCTGAGAGCCAGCACAGAGGGGATACCTGCCATAGTGGCCGAGCAGAGATGCTGCACTGCTCACCTGCTCTGCCAGGTGCCTATGTGACTGCAGTATTTCCATGCGTAAGTTCAGCCCACACTGCTCACGCATGATCTAGACCCAGGGCCACTGACCAAGACAGACCACACAGAACTACGCAACAGCCTGTAATGGCTTCAGAAGTAGGATCCACAAGCCAGCATGTGCCAAACCCACGAGTACAAACACACCATCCATCAATCACAGGGCCTCCCTGGTGGCGCAGGGGTTAAGTCTCAGCACTATGAAGCAGTCCATAGCCACTGCAGCATGAGTTCGATCCCCGGCCAGGGAGCTTCCCACAGGGTGCAGCAGACCTCTCCTGTCTCCCCGCTGCTCCCCTCAGCAGTGAGTTTCAATCAATCCGCCTGTTCTGCTCCCCACTCTGCCTCTGGTGAGTCCTCTCAATGCCCCCCCCCCACCCCTCTCCTCTGGCCTACACCCAAGTTCTTGTATGCATAAATAAGTACATCTCTGAAAAAAAAATAAACAGGATCAATCGTGTGTTGGAGAGGGGGTGGTGTTCAAAATTGGGAAGTCCTGATAAGAAAAAGTAAACTTTGGTTCACTTTGCATAACTATAACCCATGTGTTAAAGACAGCTGGAAATCTACATTGATTTACATGAATCCTTCGCTTCCAAATTATGTGCAGCAGTTTGGACTTAATGAAATATTTATTCAAAATCAACAAACTGCCCTCTAGGAATCCTTCACCATAAAGGCAAGCATTTTATTTAGTGCACTTGATTCTCACCTATGGCAATCTTGCAGCCACCTAACAGGAAGCAAACTGATTTATTTCAGACCAGGCAATTTAAATAGCATGTAACCCAGCCATACAGGTAAAAGAGCTTGCCCTTGGCTATTACTTAGCTTGACCACAGGGCTTTCTGGAAACAGAAACGCTTTATAAGTGTCAGCTCATGGCTAAATCAATGTTTATGCATGATGTACCTCTGAATAGCAAACATTTGCTGCCTGCAAGCTAAACAATGTTTTTATCTGTTTGCCTATTTCTGGTTCCTCAACCACTGCTGGAAGTGTTGCAAATCACATTTAGTAACAATTATCTTCTGGTAGTTCAGAAAAGGAAAGAGGTGTGATTAATGAAAAGTGACACACACCGATTACTTTGGCATGCCAGTCTTTGGAGAAAGAGTGCCTCTCATGGACCCCACGCTGACCTCCTTTACCTTTAACAAGGTCAAGGCAGCAATGCTAAGCCCTGGAAGATTTGCTCCAAGAAATCCCCCCACTAATGAACTGCAGGTAGCCAATTAAATAGAACGTTGTCACTTTCACCTTGGCGGCAAAGGTGGAATTAAAAACCAAAGATGACATGTCTTCTATTGAAATGTGTAAAGTGTAAAACTTGTAGTCGTGACATGGCCTCAAAAGGTAAATTAAAAAAAAAAGTTGAAAATCAAAGATTATATCAATGGATCAGGCAATTGACCCAAAGTTCTCCTTTTCTAGTTCACATTTTTAAATGTCCCTCTGCCCATTCTGCAGAGGGGAAGCACTGATGATGCCTTGTTTGTTCCTGGGTGGCCTGGAGTGGGAGAAAATGACGAGATGATAAAGCCCTCTACTCCTAAGGGGGTTTAATTGTTAAAATGTAATTCTTGTGACCAAAAATAGTTCATCTTTTAATAGTACAGTAGTATAAATAGGTCACGAAGAATAAAGGTAGAGGGAAAGGTTACAATCTTTGAGGACATTAAATATCTCATCAAGATTTCCAGGCTTCTCAAGTGGTCAGTTTCATCACCAAACACACATAAGTGAGCAGCAATGAGATGAAACACAACTGAATGGATTTTATTTACTAAAGAAAAAAGTGCCAAAATGAAAGCCAGTGCTTAATGAGATCACATACCAAAATATATCTTCTCTCCTCTTATCCCACACATCTTAGCAAAGTGTTTTTTGCATCGATGGTATTTACAACCTCATTTAGAAGCCATTGATTCTTTTTTAACTTGATTAAAATTCAGAAATCGGTGTATTCCCGAGAAGCAAAAAAAAAAAAAAAATTACACATCATTTTGTCACTCCTATTAGGAATGCTTTCTTGCAGAAAAAAAAAAAATTGACTCTCAAAGAAAATAAAAATCAAACTTGGAAATGCTGACATTCACATCAAGGAGGCAATTATCACCAGCATCTTATTTTCCCAAAGCAATCTGCACAATCTAGCAGCATTGTTTTAGGTAGTCCAGGCTTACTGTCTTGGAAATCCTCACTGATTCTGAATGTGAATGATACAACTTTTTGTTTCAACTTTTTTTTTATTTTATTTTTTTTGGTTATACAGTCTTTTGGGAGATTAAAGAAACAGACACACTAGATATACTTCCTTAAGATACCAAACTTATTTGTCAACGATCATTTTTTTAAAAGGAAAAATCTTTCGGAAGATTTGATGGCTTATCGTCCTCAGAATTTGAGTATACTTGGGCCTCCCTGGTGGTGCAGGGGTTAAAGTCTCAGTGCTATCAATCTATCACCAGCCACTGTGGCCAAGTTTGATCCCTGGCCAGGGAGCTTCCTGCAGGGCGCAGCAGACCTCTCCTGCCTCCCCGCTGCTCCTCTCAGCAGTGTTTTTCAGTATATCCGCCTGATCTGCTCCCTACGCTGTCTCTGGTGCATCTTCTCACCCCCAACACCTGTGGCCTACACCCCAGTTCTTGCATGCATAAATAAATAAATCTCAAAAAAAAGAATTTAAGTACACATTGACTAAGCAGCCATTAGTTAATTGTGGAGGTCAATCTACTAGGTACAAATTGTCTCATAAGGCACCTCCCATTTTCCTTCTCTAATTGTTAGCCTTCTAAAGATTTGTTTTATTACAAAAGGAAACAAAAGTGTTGGTAGTAGATAAAGGTAGATATATATTTGAGACAAAGTGGTAAAATGAAACTATAAATATTCTCAGAGGATTTGGCTTAAATTCTCTTTCACATTTTGTGCTTATTTCAATTGTGAAAAAAGTTTTCTGATAACTATTTCCCGTAAGTTGGATAACACAATACCCCTAGAATATTCCCCTCTGTCTGTCACCTACAGGTCTGAATCTTGATGGGACAGACTTCAGTGGAGGCGCTAGATCACTCAGCTGCCAACTTCACCTACGATAGCACTGATCTGTGTCTCCACAGTGTTATCATGTTCTACGTAAAGGCAAATCCATTTGTGTATCACTTAATCTGTAGTAGAGGAGCTTCCCCTAAACTGTTTCTAAACAAAACATGTGAAATAAAGGTAATTTTCATTCACATGTTTTAGCCATGTTAGTATCAATAAATTACATCTGAGGGAACATAAAATCACAGATTTATATCCTTGATATTTTTTTTCTTTAAAAGTCAGGAACATTTGTGCTATGAGTGAATAATTGAAAATCACTTTTTTATGACATCGTTAAAATATATGAATAGCTTCTAGAATTGGAAGGCAGCTTCAAGATCATCTTGGTTATATTGGAATGGAAATGGATGTTCAAAGAAGTTAGGTCATTTGCCAAATGTGGACAGCAATCAGAAGCTAGTTTCTATGACCATGTTCTATTTCCTCTCCACTCCACAGTGTCAGTCAATGCAGAATCCAGAGACCAAAACAATCTAATTTTATGAGGACCACAGGATCGCTGAAGAGGAATGCTGCTATTCCACAGTGGAGTTCTGTATTTGGAGCACAACAGAGTGATTTTTCTAAAATAGCTTCTATATGCTTGGCTTACGGAAAATGTATGTATAGAAAAGCCCCTTAGCATCCAAATATACAACTAGAAATATCTTTCAGACCTGGGATAGATCATGAAGTACATCTCCATCTTCATAATCAGATTTCAACAGTCCTTTGCTAGTTTGGGGGTTTGGACACCTTATTTGTTTAAGTCTTAGTGTCATTATTCACAAAGGAAGATGGGACAAGCTCTAGTTTATGAACTTTGGAGCTTTGAAAAAGGATCAGGACCAGAAAACACATCAAACACAGTGCCCTGCATTCAGTAAGTGTGAGTTTCATCTTCTTTCCTCTTAGAAAATAGAGGAAATTCATTTGGAAGGGAAATCTGGTTAATTGGCACATTTGATACAAATGGAGTGAGATGTGCTCTGTCATTTAGTGTTATAAAACTGGGGAGCAGAAAAGACTGGAGGGGTTGACTGCACACATGTGATAGGGCCAACCTGAGAAGGAAGACCTGCATCTTCCGGCCCAGACCTCCATCCCTTTGATATGGCAGAAGGGGGGCTGGCCATAGAGCCTCCACCCTGGAACAGAAGGGCAGGCTGCCCCCGGGCCTACACAGTTTTATTTTAACGTTTTGTATGCCGGCGCCCTTTCAATTTACTAGCCCTTGGGGCCGGCCATTTTCTGTGCCACCGCATGAATGGTAGAAGCATTCAATAAAACTCACACAACTCCTGAACGACTGGATATTAAACTAATACCTCTCATAAAACACCTTACACTTTCACCAAAACAATGTGTAAAGCTTCTAGACTGAGGACAATCAAAGAAATAGCTCCTAATAGTTCCCAATAAATCCACCGTGGCGTGAAAAACCGGAGATGAGATGAACACGTATGAATACGTGAGCGGCCACCTGATACTGGTGACAAAAACACGCACTAATACGTGAGCGGACCACAGAGTGTTAAGAGCCTGATGTCATGGCTCTGGTTTTGAATATATTTAGTACCAGGCACAGATAATTATCAGTCAATCAGGGCTTCGGGGGTGAGGACAGGTGGGGATATGGGCCGTGAAGACACAAGGTACAAGAACTTCGTGGCCGAGAGAAAAAGATGAAATCTGGCTTCTGAATCTGCCCTTGTCCTGCCATTGATCAGGCGCTGTTCCCAGGTCCCTGATATTCCAAGAACTCCAAGGACTCTGCTTCAGGCCCACACGCTGGGTCCCACTGGGGTCAGAGTGTTGAAATGCACAGAGCACAGTCTTTGTCCCTGAAACTCACTTGCTGTCACCATGGGCAATTAGGTCCCAGAGCCTCAAGGCTCCTCACCCAGAAAACAAATCTCACAATAACTGAGTTTGGTTCACCCATTCTCCACCGTGTCTGGTACCAAGAGCCAGGCCCAGCGGTCATCACTGAACATCCAAAAACATGTCAAAGTTGGTCCCTTACTTGAAAAGTCTGCCCAGTCACATTTTTCTTAGGATCCCAAATAGAGAGAAATAAAAGGCCTCTGTCTGAACTCCCGTGATACAGAATCTGCCCATAAAGCTTTGCTGTGATTAGAGTAGATGCAATGCTTCATGTTAATATGTTTATCGACAAGATTAGAGGCATTCCTGATACATTCTTCATGTGTGTGGCATATTACTACGGGCTTCAGGAGACAATTTCCCCTTTGTTCAATCCATTGGTGAATAAATGTCAGGTCATAAAGGAAGTATTGATGAGGGAGAGGGGGCGGCCTGGCTGCCACGGCAAAGAAACCGTCGCCTTCTCTCTCTGCTCTGGCTATAAGTCTCATAACGATGTGCTTTATCATTACAAGGCTTCTACTAGACATGCTGTAAAACTACGACTCTGTCAGCTAAAATGTCCCATTCTATTAGGTCTTAATGTACACGGATACCTGTAATGTAATTCCACCAGTCTTATAATTCACCATGTGGCGTAGTCATGCAATGCCCAAATAATAAGTCTATGAAAATGCAAACACATGTCCAACTTCAGAGAGTTCCCTTCCACATTGCTTTACTTTCCATTAATAATCTAAACAAAATTTCCCAAAGAGGAAAAATATATTTTGACATGCTCCTAAGTACTGTTTTAACCCCACATTGAAAAATAAGAAAGGTCTTTCTTCTAGAAAGATCTTAGCCTATAAAAAGAACACAATCAGTATGACTGTCTAGTCCCTGCCTACATTGTTCATTCTCCCGAGCAAGTTGGCAATTGGCTCCGGCCGAGCCCCCATTACATGGTAGATAAGCAGTTGAAAATTTTGTTTCTTTAATCTACAAAGTTACCTTCACTGCTTAATGAAGTAGTTTGTTAACATAAAAGGATTTTGTCTATTCTGGCTCAGGAGCTAGAAGTCTTTGAAACCAAAACAATGATCCCCTTGCCTTAGAGTAAATATGAGCAAGTGAAATCACAGGGGAGCGCCACTTTCAGGAGCTGTATGGGAAATGAGGTCATTACTCTTGACATGTAGTAGGGAGTAGAAGATGATCAGTGGCAAGTGGAAAGCCAAGTTGAGTAACCAACAAAAATGCTGGGTGGGGAGCCCTCCCCTGGTGGCACAGCAGGTTTAGAGCATTGCTGTGGTGCAGTCAGCAGCTGCGGTGTGAGCTTGATGCCCTGCCAGGGAGATTCCCACATGGCCTGGCGGACCTCTCCTGCCTCCCCGATGCACCCCTCAGCAGTGTATTTCTGTTGATCTGCCTGTTCTGCGCCCCACTCTGTCTCTAGTGAACCCTCTCACCACCCCACACCTCTGGCCTGCATCCCAGCTTGTATGCAAAAATAAATCTTAAAAAAATCCTGGGATTTCATTATTTTGCTTGCTCTTCTGTGAAATCCCCAAATATTAGAAATACTATGTTTAAATATACAGTAACTAATAAAAACATATTTGAATGATACATTTCATTGATTTGGGGTTACTCATGGTTTCAAATCGTTCATGTTCTGCTCCCCTGGGTCTATTACCCAAGAGCTGAGTCTATTTGCTAAATTGCCTTTGAGTACATTCTGGATTATCACACAATGCTTGCGGGACAGAGGCCATCTGTAGTGATATGATTTTCCTAGACATTTCTGGGATCAGATTATTATGATTATTACAAAATCAATTGAACAAATAATTTACTAGCAAAATTACTTATTAGGTAAATAGCATTTCCTAGGATGCTGAAAGTAACTAGATAATTATGATGAATAGAATAAGAACCAATCATTTTTTCATGTTTTCTATTTTCCATGCTTTCTGAAGTAAGCAAAGCGCTTACAATAAAATCAAATGAAATTAACCCAGCAATACCTTCATGGGTTGGGTTAAAGATTCTAGTGAGACTTTGAGTAATTTGACTTTCAAGCAAAGATAAGAGAGAAGGTGTTAGAGCAATACTAAAGCTGAGAATAATTTTCCTTCTTGGATGGCAGAGTCTTACAATATATGTAGTGATAAACTCCTTTTTCTCTAAATATATAAAGGAACTGAGTAAGAAAGGTAGGGGTGAACGAATTGGTGTCAGAGCAAAACCACAGGTACTGTGTTCCGGGCAGGCTTCTCCAAGGTCATTCCTGCTCCTGGCTAGGCGACAGGGGAGTCTCTTGGTCTCTCCAAGCATACATCTACTGGCACCTTGACTGGCGCTGATTTACTTTACTGACTCCCACTCAGCCTGTTAACTCCTTGAAATTAAAGACTGTGCCTTATGCATCCCTCCCTCATTTTTAAAAAAAGATTTATTTTTACTTATTTACGCATACAAGAGCTGGGGTGCAGGCCAGTCAGGTGGGGGGTGGGACGCGAGAGGATTCACCAGAAACAGAGTGGGGAGCAGAACAAGCAGACTGACTGAAACACACTGCTGAGGGGAGCAGCGGGGAGACAGGAGAGGTCTGCTGCGCCATGTGGGAAGCTCCCTGGCCAGGGAACGAACTCATGCTGCAGTGGCTGCAGAGAGCTTTATAGGCTGAGACTCAACCCCTGGCACCACCAGGGAGGCCCCCATCCCTCCTTCAGTGGTATCCAGTGTTTCTGTCCATACATAATCATGGCCTAAACGTGAATAAAATGTTAAAAAGTTACATGATAAATGGATTTGACCTTTCACAGCGGTAACGTGAGGTTAGAGCAGACACGCAACGAAACACTGCACATTGTGATGGCGGCTGTCTCTTCAAGGACAAGGCTGTTATTTCTAGTCTTTATTTTCCCAGATAAAAATAGCTGATCGCTGTTGAGGCCGTACCATGCTTTAGGCGCTGTTCTAAGGACTAGGCACAATAAAATAATCTCATGTATCGCTCCAAACAATCTTGCGAAGTAGTACCATTATTAGCCAATGTTTTGACAAAGAAATGAAAATCTGGAGGGATTAAATGACTTATCCCAAGATGACCAGGCACTCAGAGACATTCTGACTTTGTGTCCGAACTACCATACCCTGATCAGCTCGGAATATTACCATGTTCTGAAAACAGAATACACTGTCTGTGAGAGGCGCACTCAGGAAGTCCTAGCCAGCCAATCAGAGCTCTACTTGGTGTCTACTACATGCAAAGCAACCCTCAGTGATTCTGTCCCTCAGTGGGAAGAAATTCTTAGTCCCTGTGTGCATGACAGGATTTCCAGTTGGGCATGCTGACCCGACACAGGCCTCTTTGTGAGCCCTCAGAGGGCGTGCCCAGGAATTCTGCCCAGATTCCCACTGTAGAATTCTACCAAGTTCTGAACTCCTGGAGCTTTGAAATGAGGCCTCCTTTCCTTTTCTTGGCTGTGAACAAAAATAATTCAGCTCTCTGCTTCTTTTCCAAAGTCAAAGGCAGGAGACACCTTCACTATACCCTTCCTGATGGCTACACATTTCCGTCATGTTTGCTAAGAATGCATCAGCCACTCTGGGCCATGTCTATGTGGTGTCTAAGGAATGCACTGTCAATGGTAATTAACACACATGCAAAATAAAAATTATGGATGATGGATCTGATGAGAAACAGATAAATCTGACAGGCCACCTCTGCTTGTGACGTCTCTAAGACAGGTCACAGAGATGTGAATATTTTGGTTTTTGACCCAATGGACACGATCTTATACATTTGCCGGAGGGCATTTAAAATGATGAGTTCACTCTTAAGGAGAGTGAACTTTTCCCAGATGGCATTCCATAGTAACAAAGGATGAACGTGGCATGACATGAAGCGGAAGAATGGACTGAACTGCAAGCCTGGAGCGTTGGCTCTGCTGCCAGCTGTCTATGTGGCGACAGAGCATGACCAGAACTGGGCTACTCTTCCTGTCCTCCTGTCCCTTAACCCCCAGAGAGACTCACTAAGCCCCCAGAGCGCTGCCCGTCAGAGCCTCTTCTGGAACTGAACTCCAGTAGCTGCCATGCCCACCCTCCCCAAGTTCCATGGTAAGAGGCACTATCTCTAGCACAACTGACTCCAGAAAGCTATTAGGAGGAGGATATCTTGCCTTAGAGGTTTAATATTATTGAGAGGGAGAAAAATGAATTATTAACTTACTAACAATACAATTTTAGTAGCAGTAATCCCCCTATATCTTGTTATATCCATTCTCACCTACTCTTTCCAAACTTCACCTGCTTAGAATCTTTGGTATTACTGTAATCGAATGGTACGGACATTTCCCATTTAAATAAACTGTGTGAAGAGACCTAAGGGCATGTATTTTCATAATTGTTGTAAAACCAAACTAAATGCCTGGATTATATGCAGGAAGAGCAATAATGTAAAATCTACATGCTGATCATATGGCCTCCATAGTGAAGGAATATGTGATAAACCTTTTGTTTTAAAGGCAACTGCTCTTCCATGAGTCTTTTTACAACTTTGATGTAGTAATTACTGTGAACAGTAGACTACAACCTAAAACCCTAAGCCATGCAGAGAGTGGTGTTGTGCATTGATTGAGAGGCCTCTGACATCGTATACATTAGCCTCTTAGACTTATAAATGATAGAGTGTGAGACAACACAGTGAAAATTAATTGTGTATGCCAAACACTTACTCAACAGTGACTCTTTTGCAGAATGCTTGCATGTCTTTACTTGAGCAAAATTTGCCAAGTTGATTATAAATGTGATATCTTACCTCTTAATACATTTTACAATTTGCACATAATGGTTCCAAGGGAACTTGTAAACCATAGTAAATCATAAAATTCATTTTGCTTTGCATCAATTCATTCATCCATGCGCCAACTAATCACCTCATTTCAAAATTCAATAAACCTAAATACCTGGATTTATGATGCTTTGTCGGAATTAACAAGGGAAAATCGACAATGTGGAATTAGAAGTCTATTGCAACTTAAAGACAAGCACCTAGTTGAAAACAATTAAAAAGACTCGGCAGCAATAATTATATCCACAGTGTTAGCAAATAAAATAAATTAAAACTGATTTAATTTCTGCTCTGGGAGAAGGGGGAAAGCACAGAAAAGCCTTAATTTAGTTGGTTAAAACACAAGTTGTTTGAAGCAAAACTTTAAAGTGACTGGATTTAGCTTGTAGCATTAAGAATTTTTCATTGCAAATAAAATGCACACACAGGTATGCTTTTAGGAATGGACAATGTGGTCACATTATACAGTGGTCACAATAATTCTTGAAACTTTTATTTTCCTTATGAGAAATCCAACAGCAAATACCTTGCTGCAGGATTTATTTGCATAAACCCACTTGCCTTGCCGTCACCATATACACTATAATCATCATTTTTAAACACTTCTAGAGGAGGTAAATTAAAGCATGGTTAGTGAAAACAGCTCCTATTTGCTAAAACCACTTTTTACATAACCCTCTTAGAAACTGTCATTCACCCTCCACATTAAACATAGTTGATTTCTACTTCTGCTGCAGAAAAAAAGTCTATAATGCAGATATGAAATAGATGATGGCTTATGCACACACTGTTCAGATTCATTACTTTGAGTTGGGGATCGAGAGAAAAAGCACAATTCTTTTTGATTTTTAGTTTAAAAATAAAATCTGGAGACATCACTTAAGCAGCTGTTCTTATTTATTATCTCCCAGTGTATATTTAATTTCTCTGCTAATAACAACCATGGATACATTTGCATTTCATTTTTAATATTTTCTTTTTTTAAAGATTTATTTGTTCATGCATACAAGAACCGGGGTATAGGCCAGAGGTGTGCAGGGGATGAAAGGATTCACCAGAGACAGACTTGGGAGCAGAACAGGCAGATTGACTGAAACACACTGCTGAGGGGAGCAGTGGGGGAGATAGGAGAGGTCTCCCACACCATGTTGGTCTGCATCCTGGGCAGGGATCAAACTTGTGGGGCAGTGCCTATGGATAGCTTCATAGTGCTGAGACTTAACCCCTTGTGCCACCTGGGAGGCCCTACTTTTAATATTTTCTTAATACATTTTTCTTGAAATTCTAAGATGATGTAAAGAAAGAAAAGACCATGCTTGAAGCTGTACAGAGCATTTAGTGACAAGAAGGATAGAGGAGCCATCTGTATTTCTTTAAAAACCTTAAAAAGTTATCTGATTGTTAGAGTCACAAAAGGTCTATACGCTTCTGTTGCCCCTTTAATTAAATTCTTAGAAGTAATCAGATGCAAAATGACAAATGGCAAGAAGAGAACATACCTCTGCTGAATAATTTTATCATTTATACCTATAACTGTCAATCCACGAAGGGCTATTTTTTATATGTCACCTAAATCATAAGAGCCGGTACCTTTTTCTGTGATTCA
The DNA here is from genome assembly GCA_004024925.1 of Scalopus aquaticus. NCBI lineage: Eukaryota > Metazoa > Chordata > Mammalia > Eulipotyphla > Talpidae > Scalopus > Scalopus aquaticus. The sequence continues at coordinate 61,101 of PVIJ01002922.1, forward strand.
TGTTAGCCCGGCTCTATGATTTACTGCTAAATTATTTCCCTTCTCTTCCAGGGAATTTTTTTATCTCCTTTCTGTGATTAATCTCTCTGGTTTGAATGAGCAAAGCTTTTTACATGAGTGAATGTCACAATTTGGTTGAGTATAAATTTTTTCAGTATGATTTTTTATACGTTTTTTCTCAATGTGCTCAGGAAAGACAATTATTTATTTAAAGACTTGTATTTCCATTTAAAATAGCCTTGCCTACCTCAGTTATATATTCCAACCTGTTCTTCCAGAAATAAATGGCCTTTGCTTTGATAAGATGTGTTGACAATGGTTGTTGGCAGTGATATCACACAATCAAGGGGCTTTTTTACAAAGTGGAGTACCCAGTCTGAGCAACTGAGGACCATACAACATCTTTTATCTGTTTTCCTTGTTAAAAGAGTGCTAAATAGTCCGTGTGTGTGTGCGCGCGCGTGCGCGTGCGCGCGCGCAGCACTTGTGTACCTGTATGTCCCTGCTGCTTCTTGAACACTCACGGGCCTGCCCTCTCTGTGTATGACTAACACATTAGTCCCTGAATTTTACTCCTTGAAGAGGGAAAGCAGATGTTTCAAACAGCTTTAATGAGCCCCATTAACTAGATTCTGTTGCCATATTGGGTGCCTGGGAATCACATTTTATTTCAGATTGACATGTCCAATATGCACTTGGCAATCTTTCTGAAGGCAACTGCAATGGTCTCTCCCACACCCACCTTCCACAGATTTCTTAGTAACAAAAAGAAATAGAGATATTTTACCTCAACTTTTCCTGATTATGGATCTAATGCTTAATGTTGGCTATGTAAGCAGTCAACGTGCCTTCATGTCATAGTGGAACATACCCTGACCTACCTCTGTGACATTCACCAAGTCACCACTCCTTTTTTCAATCTATCGAACATTTGCCATGAAAGCTGGTAATGAATGATCATGTGACTTTTACCCCCCCCCCTTTATCCTTTGTCTAGTGAAAAATTGAGAAATGACCCGGAGTATTGATTCTTCAATAAATAGAGGAGAGCATGCTTAACTTGACCAAAATTTAGATAATTTTTTTTTTTTCAGAGTAGATAAATAATGGAGCCTCCCTGGTAGTATAGCGGTTGAGTGCTGTGCTGTGGAGCTGTCAGCAGCGCGCGATGCGAGTTCGACGCCCAGCCGGGGAGAATCCCACATGGTGTGGCAGACCTCTCCTGCCTCACCCGCTGCTCCCCTCAGCAGTGTATTTCTGATCTGCCTGTTCTGCTCCCCACTCTGTCTCTGGTGAACCCTCTTGCCGCCCCACGCCTCTGGCCTGTATCCCAGCTTGTATGTATAAATAAATCTTAAAAAAAAGATTAACAATAATGAATATTAATTCATACTACTATTATGTATGAGATGTAAGTGGCAGAAACTATGATTTTGTTCACCGCAACGGATGAAACAGCCACTGATGGGTATGTGCCAGATCTTAGTCAGTAAGACATAAAGAGTTCTTACAAATCAATAACAAAAGAAGAACATCTAAAGAGAAAAACTGGGAAAATATGGTTCTGAAAATAATGATGTGTGGCCACTAACATTTAATGTTCAATTTCACTTAGTCATGAAAATTAAACCTACCGTGAATTATCACTTTTTCCCCAAGTCAAATTGGAAACACCTTACAATAACGTGTGCATTTACAGACGTAATGGTGAGGCAGAACTTCAAACACAATTTAAGTGTAAGTCAGTTTTCCAAAAAATTCTATAAACCAATCAAGGATGAACAGATCCTTAAATATTTATGTTTTTGATACAGTGTTCTTATTTCTAAGAACTCAATGTTAATCCAAGAGGTGATAAAATATTAGTAAGGGTGCCTCACAACCCCATTTAGCAGCATGAAAGTTGGCATCAATCCAAGGAATCAATAACAGTGGTGAATAATGGATATCCATAAATGAAACACCCTAGATTATCCACCACTGAGTAATCCGAGTTTGCCCAGTACTCCACCTGTTCCCCCTAGCCTACATCACCGAGATGACAAGTATTTGCCAAGAGAACCAGAACTTAGGGTAATGTCTCTGTACTGAATCTGGGCTCAGGAGATGCTAACCTTCTTTTCCTCTGGAAGTGAAGACCCATCAGGGAAATGATCTTTCCTTATCTGACATCTCCAAGTTGGATCAAAAATTCCAGTTGGTGGGCCTCCCTGGTGGCGCAGTGGTTAAGTGCTGCGCTGTGGAGCTGTCGGCAGCGGCGACGCGGGTTCGACGCCCAGCCAGGGAGGATCACACATGGTGCGGCAGACCTCTCCTGCCTTGCCCGCTGCTCCCCTCAGCAATGTATTTCTGATCTGCCTGTTCTGCTACCCGCTCTGTCTCTGGTGACCCTCTCACCGCCCCACACCTCTGGCCTGTACCCCAGCTTGTATGTATAAATAAAAAAAATAAATCTTTAAAAAAAAATTCCAGTTGGGTCATATTCTGCCAGATTGCAATCAATCAAATATTAAATTCAGTTAGGTTAAAGGAAGGACTATCAGAAATCATATATTCTTTTTTAAAAAGCGGCTTGCTATAATTTTCCAGATAATTTTGCTCGATCTAAAACAGCTGCATATAATCCTGAGATTCCTTAAAGTAATTGGAAAGTGGAATTCTAAAAACAGGTAGTGCTCACAAATGCAGAGGAAAATGCATGTCAGCAGACTTACCTCCTACACCATTCATTCATTCATTCACTTGTTCACTCCTGGACACAGGCCTATAGGTCTATATTCTATACAGTGGACTATACATGTGGCTTTATAGATAAATCAAGATTCTGTGTGCCAAGTGGAGAGGAAGATAGAGCAGCAAAGTGAATGGGAAGCAGAGAATGTGATATGGCCTCACTTTGAGGCGAAGTGTTAAGCTAGAGCTGGGGTAACCAGGGAGAATGCAATCCTTTGAAAGGGAGAAGTGAGTTGGAAACAGAAACAATCATCTGCTATTCATTTTCAAAAAGCTGTTCAGAAACTTTGTTGTCTTGTATCATCTTGCTCAATAGTTGAAGACATGCACTTAAACCCCAGAGCCGCAGTTCTTCCTGTCTGCACCACACTTACTCACGGACAGATACACATCCCCTGTCACGGCCCCCTTTTCAAGAAAAAAAAATCGTTTCCCATTGTCCGTTTTGCAACAGGAAATGTTGAAGTTGGATGCTCAGTGGACCACAGTGACATTTATGGGTCAGGATGCACATTCAAATGCAAGTTGATTTTCCCAGCAGGGGACAAGACACAATGACACCTACTTGTAAAATCCTGAGGGCCTACTCTGAACCAGATCAAAAAAAAACCAAAAAAACAAAAAACGATGTTTTTCAACAAAAGACTACAGCACATGAGTTGGTTTCTTTCTCGAAAAAATCTTGCTGGGTTTGAAGACATGACTTGCACCCTAAGTACTGATTGATTTTCCCCCCCAGTTATTTTCGAAACATAAAAATTCAAATTTCCTTTGTCAACTAAATAGAAGTGAGACAAAAATCTTCAGGAAGGTTTGCGTGAGGTGAAGAAACTTACCTGAGTGAACAGATTGACAATCGTGTTTGGTTCTGGGTTAATGAGTACCTGTACTCTTCTGATATGATGATGACAATTTTTTAAAAAGCTTTTGAGGATGATTAGAACGACTATTACAATAGCCCCTATGTGCTAGCAAATTTATTTGTCAAAAATTTAAGGAGTTCACTTCACAGCTTAGGAAGAATCAAGAATGACCAGAATCGATAATTCTATCGCTGCAGATGAATTACTCACAACACCTTTACCTTCATCACTTCTAACAGTAAGTGGTAAGTGTTCAGTACGTGTGGACTAGTAGCATCGGTGAGTTACAGGAGTTTTTGTCACTGAAATAGGATTCACAGCCGTCCAGAGTGTCCTGCGCTTGGGTAGTGTAACCAGGGAGCAGGCAGTCCAGAAATTGGAGCTCCTGAAAGCACAGTCAACATCTCTGCAGATGTTCTTTGTGTGTGTTTTTTCCAAGGTGTTTTGTATTTCAGGAGTATGTTAGAAATGTCCCCACCTAGAACCAGAGTGGGCCAGATACAGCTCAAGGCTAACTTCCTACAACCCAAACCCTCACTGGAGTGAGCTCTTTCTAGCATGGAGTCTTCCTCAAATTCCCACATAGAGAGAAGTCCCCTCCGCCCTTACTTTGTGCTTCAAAAGGGAAGTCTTAATCCTGCTGGGCTGGGGGTGGCACTGCTTTGGGGAGCTCTCCCCAGTGTCCACCTTACTTGACATAAGCAAATAAATCTACTTGTTTGAGCCTAGTGTGAACACCCTGACTTGCCAAAGGACTGAACCCCTGTTGGGAGGGTCAGCATAGATCATGGTGCATTAGCCCAATGTTGGAGAAGAAGCTGGAACATTCTCTGGAGCAGCCCCAGCTGACCAGACGTCAGCACAACTCAAGCATCAAGAAGAAGCATGTGGCAACACCACCCTACAGGGTGAGCACAACAGGAGGTTTCTGACATGAAATCACTCGGGGTTTTGGGGTTTTGGCCACTTTCTGTGGCTGACATGCAGGCTTCTTGCTCCCAAGCCCGGCAGTCTAGAAGGGCCTCTGGAGATAGGGGCCAGTGTTACCACCAGTGCCAGAGACAGACGACTTTCTTGGGGCATAGACAATGGGTAAGAACAAGCCTTCAGGAGGACTCTGCAATTATATTTTGGAAAACATTTTGGAAGATACCAGAAAAGCCAGCTTTTAGTAGGAAGATGCAGCTGTGAAGAGAACAAAGGAAAACAACTCCTTTTAGTTACTAAAAAAGTTTGTGCTCTGTTCATGGCAAAGCTAATTTTGATGAAATGGAAATCACTATATACCCCCACAGATTAGTCATTAGAGTGTGGGATTAAATCGTTTCATTGCATTGCAAAAAAGGAACAAAATAACCACTAAATAATAGTCATTTTCAGTAACAGCTGGCCTAATGTCTTTCTACGAACACAAGTAATGGTCAGCCTTATTAAATTGGTGTACTTCTCCCATTATATGACTATTAAATGGTTTTAATAAAATTTTATTTTGAAGGTCTATAAAATCACTAATTTTGTGTGACAGGGTATATCTCTAAAACTCATTCTATATTGCAAACGCTATGCTTTTCTCTCTTTTAATAAGAAGACCAGAGTAACAGCATATAAGCAATTAGGGAGCAAAGCAGAGATCACTTTTTTTTTATATAGAAAACAATTATTCACTTAATGAAAGGAACAGGGTAAAAAGAAAAACCCAGTTCAAAAGACCGGAAGAAGAAAGAACTCTTGTTTGTTCTAGATGAGGAAGCACTTTCAAAAAGTGTATCATGAGCTATACTTTATCAAAGAGTACAGAAAAAAGCCTCTGAAGTTCCGAGGGCTTTCACTGGTGAATTTGACAGAGTATGCTGATTTTTAATGAAGAACACCTGAAACTTACATCATTTTCAACTGCAGCAGTAATCTCACTCGAAAAACACTAAAATTTCAGCAGTTTTCAAAATGAAATGGGAACTTACTAAAGGATTTCCAGAAAATAACAAGTGATCCAAAGGAAGCCATTGCTAAGAAAAGTAGCTGCATTAATTTTATAAAATCATCTTTTTCTTTCCCTACAAGAACATGTAAACATTGTGTCGCCATTAGCTTGTAAATGTTTAAAACCAGGAGCCAGTTCTATATTTGTGATTTCCCCAACACCCAGTATAGTGCTTCTCATATAATTGTGCTTCGTAAATGTTTATTGAAAAAGTAAAGAAGGCTATGGGGAACTTTTGTTCTTTAAATTATGTTAAAAACAGACAGCCTGAAATATAAAGTTCTATGCAAGGAAAAGCAATTTTAGTACCTCTTACCAAGGGAAAAGAAGAAAAATATGTCCGACTCCACAGCAGTGAAGTGTCACTGCTTAAAACACAAACGAAAAAGATTTCTAAAATATCCTCTGAAGTGAGGAGTTATCTCAAGGAAAATGTTTGACTAAGAAGTTTAGAACGATCCGAAAACATGTGAGGGGAAAGCCTTGTTCCCTGTTATTTATGCTGTCAGGATGTCTGGGGAACACGTGTTGGTATTTAAATCTTTCTCCTCTGCAGCTGCTGACTTAGAACTGTCGATGTTACAGTCCTTGTTTATTGTGCTTCGCCTACAAAGATGAGTAAAACTAGTTTGCCAGAGCCCAGCAAAGGGCACAGTGACTCAGAAGAAATATTCGTACTGATTCAACTCGGTTGATTTTCATTTGTCAGCCTGTGTTTTGTTTCCCACACAAAAACACTTCCCATCGCGGAAATGTCAGAACCATCCAGACAAGGAATACTAATCCCCTGAGAACAATACTTTAAAAGTCACAATTAAACTTGTTCCCCAGTAATGCTCACTGGTAGATGAGAAAATTTGTAGGGATTTCATACAGTGATATCTGACATTGGCGAGCTCTGAAAATCCCCTTTACATTCTAGGAAGGGAGTTGACTTCTAGTTAATTATTCGCATCTTTCCAGGGAGAGAGGTTATACACTTAGCCTTGGCAACACCCAAAACTTGTTCCTGGAGTGGGAGGAGGCAGGGTGAAAAATCACCCTTTGACATTATTCTGAATTGTTTGTGCTTTCAATATTATTCGGTTTGGATTTGCCTTGTGTTTTGCAGGTCTTCTCTACGTGAGTGTGAACGTGAAACTTCCTCATCAGCTTGTTAAGCTCTGACTTTGAAATGTCTGAGAAATTAAAAAGAAAATGATTTGCCTAGAACAATTGTAAGTGGATTTGATCAACCACCATAAATGCAATGAGGCTAGAGAAAGAGCTTCCCACCTTTTGTTTGTATTTTACACTAGCACCAATTAACACACAGTATCTCTTACTGAGTAAGTTGAGATAATACACTGTACACTGGTGGACATGATTTTTAGTTATCTACATATGAAATCTTAAAGGTTCACTTAAAGTTCTGTCCCTATAAGTATAAAATTAACGGGATGTGATTATGTAATGGTAGAGCACCAAAACATCCTCTTTAAACAAATACAAATCCTCAGCAGAAGAGGAATAATGAATTCTACCCAACACTGAAAGCTAGAAGAAATTATTTTAATCATATTCCATACACCTAATTGTCTCCTGACATCTTCTGAGATGAAGTGAAAAAATTAAAAAAATAACATTCACTGATAGTGTTAATTTCCCAGAGAGAAGTTAGTACGGCACACACTACTTTTTCTTTTCCTCAGTCTCAATCCTAAAACATGGCTGAAATCTGTTGGTACAGATAATGGCTGCCTCTCCAGGATTAGATTGCCCAGTTCTTGCTACATTGGTGTATTTTCATGATTTAGGGACTGCCTGAGAAATCTACTGTGTCACTTACACGGTCACATCCATTTCCTTTAAAAACACATTCTTCACATTTTCACTGGTTCTCAAGGGACCATGTAAATGAATAACCTATGAAAACATCAGATTAAAATTACAGAGTCCCTTTCTTTATATGCCGAGAAGGATCAGAAGGGGGTCACAGAGAGAGAGCAAGAAGAAAGAGGTTTCTACAGACTACAACGGCTTTTAAACTCTCACTTCTTGAGTTGTAAACTATTGGGGCTCGGCCCCCCGGTCTGGCTATGCCCCCACCATCCGCTCTTACATGCACCCTGCATAACCCTGACTAGGAAGGGGGAGGGGCACACGCTGGATGGCGGGAGTACTGGCCTCAGCAAACACAAGTAGAAACTAAAGAGGAAAGTACCAGAACCTCTGAGCACACAGTCCATGCAGAGCTTTAAGCCAGAAACGGCCTGATGTTACCCCACACTCCTTCTCCCTCCTGTCACAACCCATAGTATCAAACGCTCCGAAGTGTGAGGCATTATGCTAATTTAAGGGTTTCACCCATTTGATTTCAGGAAATCTGTCTGAAGACTGCATTCACGGTGGCACTGACTTACCGAGGGAAGGCGCCAGTCCAGCGGGGGCTCAAAGGTTCCTCAGGTGGTGGGGCGCCTCTCTCGCGCGTAACGCAGGTTCTGAACCCGAATATCAGGTCGCCTCTCACAGTGGCCTGGTGTCTGTCGCAGGCAGACTCTGCTGCTCCTGCTGCCACGGCCGGACTGTCGGGAAAAGGGAGTGAATCGGCTGTTGTTCACCACTAGCCTCTATGGCCGCCACCTGGGCCTTGCTTTCCTCCCAGGTTTCATTGCCCACATGTGATATCGTGTTGGAGCAAAAAGCACTTGGGAGCTGGGCATGGGGCATGTGGGAGAGATAATTAGGAGATAATGAGGAGAAAAGCCACGAGAGCGCGAAGATCTCGGGGGAGGGGCCGGGGAGCTGGGTTGCTGCTGGCCCCCCTGCCTGCCCGTCTGCCTGACTGGGCCCCTGCTTCAGCAAATCTACCGAGGCCTGCAAGATACTTTATCCTTTTGCCTGAGCCAGCAGGGAACCTGTGTGCCGGCCTGTGCTTCGTTACCTGACCTGCCCCACCTCTTCTAGACCACTGCCCACTGCCTTGGAGTAGACCCCGCATACATCACCCGACCACTCCTCATATGGTCAACCGCCCACTTCACCTGCTTCCCATTTTCGAGAAAAGAGGGTCTCAAGGGACCGAGCTGAGGCTTAGCATCAGCACCACCTGAGAACTTGTAGCAACACAAATCTTGGGTCCAGCCCTGGAACTGCCAGAAGGATCAAGAAATCTGCAAATGGACACAAGAACCTGTGCCTTGACAAGCCTCCCAAGGCATCCGAATGCACAATGACGTTTAAGAGCTGCTGGTGCAGAGCCCAAGGCAAGATCTCAGAACATGTGAGGCCCGATGTCACCTAGGAGTCTGCATAGTACGGTGGGTAAAGTGTATATTTTGGAGTCTGGTTGCTAGTTGAACCCTTGCTACGTCCAGGGCAGGGACCCTGGAGAGTCACAATTGACTTTCAGTTTTCTCATCTGTAAGATAAGGCTGAGTTATCTGGTAGGTTCCATGTGAACATTCGTTAATCACAGTTCCCTCCCTGGTATGTAATCACAGCCCTGTGCTAACGCATAATTGGAGTTACTACATCTTGGGTTGTCGCAAAAGTCATGACACATTTTTGCTTGAAAACAGAAACATATGACTCTTCTGACAACCTGATATGATGTGACTTTATTTCCTGTCACTTCCTGTCACTTCTACTTCCCGGTAGCCTTGGGATCTCAGGATTCTCCACTGCCTACCTAGGTGGACATCCACCAAGTTCAGCGTCGACCCTTGCTATTTTCCCACCTCAACTCCACCACACAATCATGTGTGGCTGGATTTTGGCTCATTCTTCCTCTTCCACACACTCCAAGTGAGTTCCCCCACATTATTTTTTCTTACTTAATTTCATTCAATTTCTCGCCATGCTCCCAATCTATCCAAGTCATCTGAAAGTCTGGCCCATTTGCACGCGGTCCACGTCAGTCTCAGGTCTGGGTGCCTTTGTGGGTGTCTCATTTATCTCTTCCCACTGTGGCTAGGTTAATTTGACAGGCCAAAAAGCAAGTCCAATGGCTTCTTTCTAAAGAACCCATGTCCATATTCCATACCAAACACCAGTGTCTATTTGTAGAGGGGTCAGGAGATCAACTGTTTTAACAATCAACCAGCCAATAGCATGCAACAACTTTTTCTCATTTCCACAGAATTGACTGGTAAGCTGCCAATGATGCAAACTTGAAGGAAAAAATATCTTGGAAAAAACCCTGTCCTGGAACAAATGAGCTCCATCAATTTCAAAGTAAGGCTTCTCGCTGGTTTAGAGGGATTTTTCGTTGGTGGATACAAACAGCCCTGGTGGCTGGGCAAAGCACTCCCAGGGACTCTGGTGGAACCATCTACTGAATTCTCTGTTCATCGTTGCATTGGATTTAGACTCTATTGTGTGTGTTAGTGCCTTCCGCACCAGCCACATTTAAGTGTCTGATAATCACATCTAGCAGGTGTCAAGACATGATTCCACTATATCTTTTTTCTGCTATGCAGTAAAATGGATATTTGATCCTTGCTGCACAACAAGTTGTATAAGTGGCATCAAGCTTTCGTCTGGGTTAGATTTTCTGCGTTAGGATACACTGCCTTGGTGTGTTCCTGCTGGACACATCTTAGATGCATAGATAATTTCGGAAACACTGCTTGCTAGAAGTGTAGCATGTCATCACAATATTGTCATATTTGAAGTGAGTGATCAAAAATATTTTTAAATATATAGAATAATAACTTACTTTATATTGTATTGGAATGAAGTTGATTCTGACCCAAATCAACTTTTGTATATTTCTTCTTCACAGAAATGGAAAGTATTTTGCTGATGTGGGATTATGAGCTGGGAATTACTTGAGTCATTATCATTCTAACATTGAAGTTATATTTTTGTTGAGTGAAAGAGAATCCAGGAATAGACAGAGTAAGGATGGCCAACTTGACTGTAAAGTTACTTATACAGAAGGGGTAATCTATCTAGGCAATAAAGAAAAAACCTTGTAGTCATGAAGAATAAAAACATTACTCATAAAATATGGCCTGCTGTAACCCCAAGGCTTTTCAGAATTGAATAATTCTCAAAAAATTAGAACAAGGGGTGGGGAGAGTCTCTGGTGTTCTTTATACCTGCAAAGAACCACCAAAGTAGTTCTTTCAGAGCCAAAAAAATGTCAAGTTCCAGTTAAATGTTAGCTATTTCTATTATTAGTTTTTTTTTAAAGATTTATTTATTTATACATACAAGCTGGGGTACAGGCCAGAGGCATGGGGCGGCGAGAGGGTTCACCAGAAACAGAGCGGGGAGCAGAACAGGCAGATCAGAAACACACTGCTGAGGGGAGCAGCGGGCGAGGCAGGAGAGGTCTGCCACACCATGTGGGATTCTCCCTGGCTGGGCGGCGAACTCACACCGCGCGCCGCTGACAGCTCCACAGTGCAGCGCTCAACCACTGCACCACCAGGGAGGCCCTATTTCTATTATTAGTTTTTAAGTTAAAAGGCAATGACCTCTTCATTTATGTCCAATTAGGCCACTTCTTAATCTTGGCCAACTGTGGGTTTGCCTTGCAAAGTCTTCTTCAAACGTATTTGTCCCTTTCTTTCCTCTGTGCTGTCTGGTTTGGAAATTTTGCATGTGAATTGTTTCCATTTAACAAGAATGTGTTTACCTTGGACAAGGTCTATGCTCACTCTCCTATAAGCTAGAGAAGTTATAAATATACTTACAATAACATTTAGGAGACCTCACATACACAATTTCCCATGAAAAAACAAATAGAAAGCTTAGACAAAGAATATCCAGTTTATTCTCTAGCTCATAGTTTAGTTCTTTAGATGCCCCTATGCCCATTGATCCCTCTGCACATGATTCAGTATTTATCGTCATGGACAACTGGCATCATCATTTGGATAATTGAAGTGAAAACATCTTCTGGGAAAACAAAGTCAATGGCAAATGTAGAATGTTGGGATAAGGATACATCTATAAAAATCACTCATTCAGACTGACTTTGATGAAGCAAGGCTTCATCTCTGTCTAGCACTTTACAGTTTATAGAACACCTTGGTTTCTCTTGACAACAGTTAATTGTTAGAAAAAAACTAGAACCAACGTATATGGTTACTACCCAGAGTCATTTTCTTTTATGACCCCCTTATTGGGTCATTGATTTCAAAAACAGAGACAAACTGGGGAAACAAACTTACCAATTAAAAATACAAAAATGAACAAATAAATACACAACAATTTTATAGGGTTGCAGGTGGCAGTAGTAATTGATTTCTACATTTTTTTGATTATGGCAATTGCAAAAGATTTGTAATTATTCTTTATAAGAAATTATTCTCATCAAAATATCTTGATGAGTTGTCAATGAGTGACTCTGGTCAAATTCACAGTTTCAACTGTAGCTATTAATAATTTATCTTTGGGCCTCCCTGGTGGCACAGTGGTTAAGCTCTGCGCTGTCGGCAGCGGCGACGTGAGTTTGATACCCACTTGGGGAGATTCGCACATGGCGAGGCAGACCTCTCCTGCCTCGCCCGCTGCTCCCCTCAGCAGTGTATTTCCATCGATATGCCTGTCCTGCTCCCCACTCTGTCTCTGGTGAAACCTCTCGCCACCCTATACCTCTGGCCTGTACCCTAGCTTGTATGCAAAAATAAATAAATCTCTAAAAAAAAAATAATGTATCTTCTACCTTAATTGTCTAGTGCTTTTCCAAAACACAGTCACTATCAGTCTTTGCTATCTGGGGCCAAGCCATGTATCTTATCTCAGAAAAAACTGTCCTGACTGGACTAACTTATTGCACACAACTCTGCGAGCTGAGGCCCGTGGCCAGCCGGGGCCACCATGCTGCTCTGGCGTGCCCATCCTTAAAGAAGTCTTTCTTCTGTCTACTGATCTGTAGTTTGACTGTTTTTTTTTTCCCAGCACATTTATAGAATCAATTAAATTTCATTAAAAATGTTTTTGACAATTTAAAAAAAATTAAAAGTGATGACAAGTATATATTTGAGATAGGTGACTTAATATCGGATATTCTTAAGGACAATTGTTCATGGTTTATGGCAAAGGACTTTGGGTGCTTTGGTTGTGGGTGTGGTATGATGGCATACATCTGAGTTGAGAACCTATTCTCCTAAGTCATAAAGTGTGTTATCTCAATAAATATAAATAATGCCATACAAATGAAGGTATTAAAGGTGTTCATTATTTATGGTCTCCATAATTTAGAGAGTGGGGGGTGTGAGATAAAGCTTACAGATTTATAGAGTTCAGATGCATTTCAGGAGGATAGTAGATCAGAAATAAGGTTTTAGGAGGAAACAATTTTAATTTCACAGATATAAAATAGAACGTTTCAACATATGATAGAGTGTGGCAGCACACAACAGGTAGGGGTAGTTGGGAGCTACACCTGGCAATTTTATGGAGATAGGTACTTAAAACAATGACATATAATTTTGGAAAGGAAATTGATCAGACATGACCAATGATATACATGAGCAATTTGCCAGGTAAAATGCTTTCTTCTTAGTCAAACCACCTGGGAGACTCAGACAATAATTTGTGTATCAAGTCTCATCCCACCTGAACCCTACTCTGAACGAACTACATAAATTATACAGAACTGAATGTTTAAATTATCTAGACAACCTCCCACTTTATTTTCAACATAGAGACTTAGTCATATGTATTATTCATATTACTATAACATATGTACTGTTTAGTATAATTCAGTCCCAATAATAAACTTGATCAAATGTTTTAATTTGTCATACCTTATGAAGGTATACTGATTTTAAAGTTAATCAAATGAGTATCTTACATATATTTCCTTAGCAGAAAAGTGAGTTGTTTCCAAAATGATTTAGGCTAGATAAAAATTGCTTGAAAAATGATCAGTTTAATTGAATTTCCATGTAGGACAGTGAATCAAATCATGGGAATATTTCAAATGCTATAAAACATATATTTTGCTTGTTTGTATTCATTTCATTTTGGAATTTTGCTTCCTTTGTAATTTACTGCTGAGAAATATGAGGATACAAAAGAGATTATTTATATGATGATTGTATTGCTATTATTCTCAGCTTTTACTGGTAGAAGATGCTAATCTGAAAATGTGTTTTCCCTTTTTTATTTTATTTAGAATGTTCCTGGGAAGATTTTGAGTCAATCAGCATAGGAGCACTATGGATTGATGCAGACAGAGGTATTATAAAAACAATCAAGTTAGCATGTTCTTTTGTACAGATATCATGGGCATGAGCTAGTAAAAAAGTAATGGGCATAAGTGGATTCGCTTAGGGAGGGAATAGAGGGTGAGCAGGGAAGTAATATTAAGGCCTAGCTTTGAGCTACTCCCATATTTAAGGTCAAGGAGAAATTATCACTGACTCTGTGAAAAGTACTAAGAAGTAGCTAGAGGTAAAAAAATTAAGATAGATGATTGATAGGTAGGTAGGTAGATAGATTGATTAGAAAGAAAGAATCAGGAAAGTAGGTTGTAACTGAAGCCCAGGTGAAAGAATGTTTCAGAAGAAATAAGTCTGGCCGTATCTAATAAATATGAAAACATGTCTCTTAGATCTAATGGCCTGGAATGCACTGATCATTTTAGAGAGAGCTATTGTGGTGAGTTTTTTGGGGTCTACACTGATAGGGTGTGTTGAGAAGTGTTGGGTTTCATTATTTGCAACTAACATAAGGCATACCCATACCCACATTCAAAAAATGTACTTGAATTTGAAAAGTTGTGATGTTCAGTGTTGGACTTTCTGGCTTAAACTCAGAGAGTCATTCAATTTTAGTAATAAAGAGATGATCTATTCTAATCAAAAACTTTCTTATAAATGAGGAAAACAGGATGAGTAAATTCACGCAAGTTACCAAGTCGGTCCACAGAGTGTGAAAGAGAGTCCAGGTTTCCCAACTTTTAGTTACTTTTCCCTCTTCTCTGTTTACCTCTCATGTTATATATTGTTTGTGAAGTCTTTATACAGATCCATTACCAAACCGTAATTTAGGCCAGTGTGAGTTTCATGACACTCTGTTTTCATCAGAATGGCAAGCCCAATTTACAGCACACTTTGAAGCTCAAAGCCACTTCGGAAGATGGTACCTGTCAACTATAAAAGAAGAAAATGCCCCCCCAAGCCTCACAAGACACTTTAAGAGAGCTCATTAGAAATGGTTCCATTGGAAAATATATTGAAAATGGGTCAGTGGATGAGGAAGAAACTTGATTTATGATACAACATTTCTGTTATGTACGCCATTCTAAGATATTTATCTGCATAAGATATTTCCATATTTCCCTAAGGGACTTTTAATATCAAAACTACCAATTTAACCCAACTTATACTGGACTAGTTAATATGGAATCTGAAGTCACTGAATTGGAGAAGTCCAACTCTATTTCTTCACCAATTCCACTTTCATTTTGCAGGCAAAACATTACATTCAGAGAAACATGTCTGTCCCTGATTCTGCAACTGTAAAGCAATGATAACAATTTTCATGCAATGTATGAAAATCAGGGTGATACCCTATGGCCACCCATAAAATAAATTTTATTCCAAAGGCCTTTCGAAGACATGGAGCACACGTATCAGACGCATCTCCTTCCGCAGTGCCCAGCAAGTCCTGGTACGGGGAGCACTTAACACACATCTGTTAAAATGATAATGAAATAGATTGCTCGCCTTAAAATTCCATCCACACTTCAATTCCATCTGCCTTCTATCTAATTAATGTTTATTTTCCAAATTGCAACAGATAGGGCTAATAATCATAATATAACTTTGAAAATCATATTAGTGAAAAAAATTTAAGAATATTACTAAGTTCTGAAACAATAGAAAAGACCCTATAAAACATTCATATTTATTACTACCTAGAAGCCACAATTCTTCCAATATAATTCATTTTCCAAACTGCAAGGAAATGGTTCACATTATAAAATATGAATGATTACTTAAAAAAAAGCTCCGTCTTCCCCATAAAGCACAAGTCTTATATCCTATGTTTGCAAGAGGGCATTCTATCTACTCTGTGATTTGATAATATTTCTGGAAAATAACTTTGATTCAGATAAGCCTAGATCAGGCAAGCACATCAGGACAGACAGACGCAGACTTGCTGTTCGGCCGATAGTCCCAAGAAGGTCTTCAAGGACCCTAAGTCATTATCTCAAATAGCTTTTATTTGAGTACCTTCTATGTCTACAAACTGAACTAGGTGTTGGAGAGATTTATGGGGCAGTGTTAAAGATGAAGAATCTGTTCCTAATTCAACTTTTGAGTGAAAAAATATGCGATAGTAATTTGGGAAAATTTGATGACTACGCAGTCCATGTAAAGGCTCCCTATTGTGAATTTCTGTAGGAATTCTGGGATCATATTCTATCAATGCAAGAAAGTTTGGAAGCTCAGAGTGCTATTCTAAATGTGGTCCAGAACACTCAGAGTGTAGGCATATCGACCCACTGGATAGCCCACGGTCTTCTCACAATAACTCCGGTCCAAGAAACTCATCAGTTGGCCTCAACTGTCCATTTTTCCAAGTCAGCATTTCTAGATTATGTTCTAGAGAACACTTTAGAGAAGGCTTGTGGAAAAAAATGTTCCATAGTCAAGTAATTTTGTGAAATGCTGCCTGTTGAATTACCTTCTTGGAATTCTACAATGCACAGTGGCTTAATAAGACTTTTGAGAAGTCCCACACAAAAGAAACCTGTTTAACTGTGTCTAGCTCAGCATTGCCCAAATTTAATGAAACATGGAACAAGTTTTGTTTTTTCATAGACTATTTACCAACATTCCAGTAAACTGCAATTTTGAAAACCTGGGCTAGATGCATTGATATGATTATTGTTGTGATGTGAAATCTCTCTGTTGCACTAGTTAGAAATTGTTCAGTACCCCAACTGTGGTTGTTGGTTCACAGGGCTGAAAGTAAAATCATAGAGGCTACATGGCCCCTCTGACAGAATTCACAGCCCCCATACACACAAAGATCACCATGGACACCCACCCCACACCACCAAATACATACCACACCACACAACACCCCACATATACACACACCCCATATACCACACATAACACACACATGACACCAAACATACCATACCACACACTACATATAACACACATATAACATCGCTCACACCCTCCCATACAACACCCCACACATATATACCCACCATATACTGCACCAAACACATCACACCACACCACAACCACCACAAACATACACACCACACACATGCATCATCATATACAACACATACTACACCACACAGGCGCCACATATGCCTCACACTGCACACAGCACACACACGTTTCTCTTTTCCCAGGTGGCTACCAGCCCTCTGGTCATGGGAAGTGGTATAGTCTAGAACATATACAGAAATAGCAAAGCAAGCCAGGCAGTATGCCTGACATATATTCAATCTCACTTAAAATCCCAGTGGATTGTTATTATTATTATGATGATGCTCTATTCTACAGGAAAAGAAAGTGAGGCTCCGGAAGATCAAGCTGCACTCCTGGACTCTGGCGTGGGGAGTCACACAGCATCGTCTGGACAGGCTCCCCCACTATTATTGCTAAGGAAAGACCCAGAACACGCGCAGCAGACTCTGAATATGCACACCTAGTGACTGGCTCTCTCGAGGCCGAAATAGTCCAAGGTACTGGGATCTTGATAGGCTTTAGAATTTTGTGACTTAAATTAAAACCTAAGAAATTTCAAAACATAACATATTTTTATGAAGAAAAACAAAAAAAATGTGGTGTGGGGTGTGTGTGAACACCTTATTTCATCTTCCAGATGCCAGAGGTGAGGCAACACTGCTTCCTTGGGCCTGACCCATTCCTGTCCCTGTCCAAGACCCCAGAAAACACCAGAGGGAATCGTATTCACAGGCAGATCAGGACCATGAGGTGCCTAGCCCTTAGCTATACTGCAGGAAATGCAAAGTTGAAAAAGGTTTTCTTCCTACAAACAACCAGCTTGCTGGAGAAAAAAGAATAATGGGCAGGAACTCAACTGCTCTGTAGCAAGTTCTCTTCCTGGGAGCCAGAGCAGGAAATAAAATGATGTTTATAGAGCACCAGGCACTACAGTGTTTTGCATAGTTTCCTCTGTTCCATACCTCGCCTGACTCTGCAAGGCAGCTATTGCGGTTGAGATGAAGAAATGGCAAGTCAGGAAGGTGAAAAAACTTGCCCCCGATCACACAATTACTAAGCACATGAGCCAGGAGTTATGGAGGTCCGTTTGTTCCCAAGACCACTCTCTTCTCATTTCCTGCAGGGAGAGCGGGATGATCTTCAACCCATCATTTCTCCACCATGCTGCATTAGAAACCATAGCTTGGCTACAGCAACCGCCAAAGGAGTGAATATAATAACATTCTCACACTACTTTATACGTATTTAATATGTGGGCCAATTTATTCATGAAAAGCTTTCGCAATAATTGCCCTCCTATTTATAATCGACAGCAGGTTGATTATAAATTTTGGAAAATATCAAGTAACTTGTTAAGGAGGCTAATTTACCCTCCCTTTTATTGGGCACCTCTTGGAGTTCTTCATCACTTTCTAATTCTAACCATTTACCTTCACGGAGAACATTACCTACCCATGTTGGTAGATCATTTTCTATAAATTATGTACAACACAAGTAGCAGTG
The DNA here is from genome assembly GCA_004024925.1 of Scalopus aquaticus. NCBI lineage: Eukaryota > Metazoa > Chordata > Mammalia > Eulipotyphla > Talpidae > Scalopus > Scalopus aquaticus. The sequence goes on from PVIJ01002922.1 coordinate 79,346, forward strand.
TATAATACCACTACTTAAATAAATATGTATTATTTATAGTGTCACAGGTGAAGTATTGAAAGAAATGATATAATTTGCCAAGAATCCTATTTTGAAAATAACTTGTCCAGAATGCTGAACCTGTGCAATACTGCCTTTTTCTGCTGTTTAGATTTTTTAGTAATAAATGTGTGTTATAATAAAATATTTCAAATAAACACTGCATTATTAATGTACCTTGTACTTGCCCTAGGGCAGCCGAGGCATAAATGGTTCATTTAAATTCTGGGCTCTTCCTGCAACAAACACAGTACTTCTAATAGTTCTCTATGTGAAGACTGTACTTTCATTGTTTGCATTTCTCTAGGAATGCTACATGCTGATGTGCTGCCTCTACTAGTTACTGCTCTACCACCAAGGAGACATCTTTTTTCTCTTACTTCCCAGCCAGGTATTGATGGCAAAACTTGTATTATTTAATGCTGTTACTATGTTCAAAGAAAATCCATATAGATGTATTTCTTCTCTAGTTCCATATGTTTTCTTTGTCTTTTTTCTCTTTCACTGAGTTAAAAATAATCCATTTTAAATGGCAACGAAGCATGGCCCTTCAATTGTGTTATAGATCATTTCAAAGCCAGGAGAGTTAATGCAGCAGTATCACTTGTGCTTTGGGATAACCACGGAAGAAAACATGTAACAATCTGGTCACTCCAGGCAATTACTTTTTACCACAGTGGGATTTAGGGGCAGAACTCTTTTACCTTTCCATTTTTCAAATTCACATATATTACATTATGTAGTTTCCATTAAATATTACCTAGTGGTTAATTAAAAATTATGAAATGGTATTCATTCCAAAGTATTAATCAATACTTGCAATCCATTTACCTTGAATGTGGAGATCAATTTCTAGAAGTAGTATTATAAGCTGTTTATCTTCTACATTTTTTTCTTGGCTAGGACATACTTTTAGATAATCTATGAAAAGCAAATTTCATATCTAAAATTAGAAATTGTAGACTGCCTGTTAACAGAATAATCATAAAGTGATTTTTATTAATAGCTTTCTAATGAAGTCATATTTTTTCAGTCTCTATACACAGTTTTAACTTGTTACTGCTGTGTTGGAAGATTTCAACAGGCAGATTCAGCCTACCTTCTCTCAAGAGGCCCTATCAAGCTAGAAATTCAACAGTCATAAAATTCTTAAACAGAGTAGAATTTATCTGTGGACTCTAGAGCCAAGGTTGATCATTCCATAGGAACCTAGGTGCTTCTAGACATTTCTCCAGGTTTGCAGGTTAGAAAGGAACAGAAGAAATAAGAACCATTGGAGTTTGTGCCTCTGCTGATATCACTGGTCAACAAATTTTTACAAAAGTCATGTTACTGAAATAAAATTAGCTATTTCCTATACATTTTTATGTGTTCAACACGAATATAACAGTCAAATTCTAATTTTGGCTCTAGGCTTTTTTTTTTTTTTTGTAATCTGCAATGAATTGATGTTTACATCACGAAATGCATGCCAATAGTAATAGGCCTATGGTTAATACGTGTCAAAAATCAAGTCATAGACTACTTCTTAGATTTCTTCACTTGTCTCTTGTACAGCTGTTCAGGAATAGAATAGATGGAAGACGGTTTCCATTGTGCAAAAGCACAGACTTAAGGTTCAGTTTCAAAGCGTCTAGAAATAGTCTCCATTCTTGTGGGTCATGAGTGATTTCTAAGGCATTCATGAGGTCCTCAATATCAGATCAGAATACCAGAGTACTTTCCTTTCTGAAGAAAGGCTCCAACTGCTGGTGGTGCTTTCGATCTAAAGTAATTGTGACATCTTCTAGAAGATTCCATTGTTGGAGTCTTGATCCTAGCAATTCTGCCTTGTTCTTGGATAAGTCCAAATCACAAACCAGCTCATTTAGTTCTTCCTGTGTTAGTCTGTGTTGGGTTGATGATGCACCACAGTGAAAAGCTGGATCACTGCATGCTGATGGAACAGGAGTAGAACAGGTCAGCTCACCCTTGTCCTCATCAGATGAATCAAGAGAATATTCTGCTGGAGGTTCTGGAATAGGAAGTCCCTCACCATGTGGAACTGCTCTCATTGCAGTTAATATAGACTATTATAATAGTTAAATAGACTATTCTCGACTTCTTTTGCTTCATTATTCCTCTGGAAAGAGGAGGAACCCAGCAGAAGTAACAGTATTTTATGTGGTTGCTTGGCTCTCTCCACACCATGGGGACTGAAAACAGCATTGATGGTCTTTTGCCATTTAACCATTGTGAAAGCTGTGTTGTACATGTAGCACAGCATATATGCGGGGCCCAAGGCTTGTCTTGGCCACCAACCTTGCAGTCAAAGTAAAGATGATAAGCCTTCTTCACTTGAGAAGTGATACTTTTCTTCTGGTTGGCAAATGTCACTTCCCCACAAACAGAGCAGAAATTGTCCACGCTATCAACACACTTTCGAGGCATGACTGTTCTGTATTGTGCCTAAATGGATAAAATAATAACAGTGCTATGGAACAGGAGCTTAGACTGTCTTGCACAAAGTCTGATATATTTTCAATGCTCAACCTTTCCGACAGAGCTTTCTATAGTGCACTGCTGACATCAGCTTACTTCAGCAGCTGCCTGGCAGTAGTATTGCACTGCATCAGAAAATGATCCAATCAACTCTGGATGATGTGTGCATGATGGTATGCAATGTGATGCAATTTTACATCATTCTAAGCTGATTTAGGATGTTGTTGCAGTCCTCCTGGATAAATTTACATGGTGAAACATATAAAATGAAGTATCTGAAATATCTTCAAAACGAGAGCTAATAAAAAATTTCAGGGTTATATTCATGTTCAGCACACCAACATACTACAGATTAGGGCCTTTTAAAGTCAGTAATGATCTCACTGTTGAACAGTGTGCTGGGAGTTGCCTAGCCAAGCATAGTGATTCTCTAGTCTGAATGGGGAGACAGTGGAAAAGTACAGAAGAAGGTAGAAGAAGTTGGGAGGGCATTGGAAAAAATAAACAAGAAAGCCTACTACTGCAAACCCTACTCCCACTCCATCACGAGTCCTGATAAGGTGCTTTAAAAAAGTTGCCATTTCTATGGTGTATTACTTACATACTTTCATCTCCTTAAAAAACAGAGAATTTAGAGTAGTGATTTGGAGTAAAAATCTCTGGACCAAACAGTCTTGGTTCATCTCTCCTAAAATCAGCACATAGAGTAGGACCTTGAACAAGTTACTTAAGCTCTCTGGTGATGGAAATGACCTCTCAGGGTTGTGGTGAAGATTACACACATTGATATGATAAGAGCTTGCACAGTATGGAGCACTTAGTGATATTAAATACATCTTAGCTGTTATTACTATCCAGTGTTACTGGTGATTTGTGGGATTTAAGACTTCACTGCCTAAACAAGACTAGGTCATTACGGGTAAAATATTTCTCAGGTATATTCTGTGTTTCTGACAATGCTATAAATTGTGAGGAAGCTTCAATTACGTATTTAATTATTAGTAGTGATCATTTTGAACTGAGCACTTCACTAAACAATGGGGAAAATTCTGTTTGTTAAAATTTTGTCTGTTTCTTCTATTATCTGTCTGTCTATCTACCTACCTACCTACCTACCTACCTATCTACCTACCTATTGCTTGTATGTTTTTGTTCTCAAGGACCCTACTTTCAAGAAGTGACAAGATGTATAGCTATCAAGCTATTAAAGTGTAACTCAAATTTAACATGCAATATTTTGACAGTTAAAGTTCTTGAGTGAGAATCAGATTGGTATAAAGCAAAACAGGACATTCTGGGGAGAAGGGAAAGTGTGAGAAAAGTTAGACATTTAGAACTGTTATTAATTGACTTGTGCCCTCTCAAATATCTGTAAATAAAAGATGGAATGGAAAAAACCTTAAGGAATACAGCCTGACAGAAAAGTGTGGTCTTTATGTTTTAATAAGATATATGTATATGTGTGCATATACTCACAGATGCAAATGCACAAATAATAAGTGTACATGGAAAGATAGATGTGTATAAATGTTCATTACATAACTCTTCATTAAAAAATTTGAACATTTATCAAAATGAGTGTTAGCCTATATCTATGCATGGAATAATACACAGTCATGAAAAATGAGATTGAATTATATGTGCTGATGTGGAAACTTGTCTGTAATTGTCTTAGGAAATGAGAACAGTATGGAAGGAGTGAGTGGGGAGCAGGTCACCCAGATGCAGGCAATAAAAGAATGATCCTCTGTAGAGTATTTAAAATGATAACGAAGCTAATCTGCCTTGCCTTTCAATAGCATCATACAATGATATTTCCTAACAACATCAGTAATGAAAATCTCCCTGAAAAAATTTTTGGACTGTTTGAAATAATTTCTGCAGTTACCATTGAGTTTTCACACTATAAATATGTCTCAAATTAGTATGTTATATGCTGATTATAAAACTTGCATTCTGTTTAAAATTCGGAGAACCTCCATTTGAGAGATGGTCCCTGATTCAACAACACATGTTTAAGAGAAAGAATCCAAGTGGTGGCTTTTAGCCTTTTTAGTCATTAGACTGTCATTTTTTACTTTAATTCTCTGCTTGAATGTAGGAAATGGGAACACAAGCCACAACAAAGAGAGCTTGAATAATTTGGTGGTGTCATGAATTTCAAAAATTTCTATAAAATGAATTAGAAATATATAATGAATTATCTGGGCAAGGTATTATTTATTGGGTCTCCCTGGTGGTACAAGGGGTTAAGTCACAGTGCTATCAAGCTATTGGCAGCCACAGCAACATGAGTTTGATCCCCTATCAGGGAGCTAACCCATATGGTGCAGCAGATCTCTCCTGTCTCGCCCACTGCTCCCCTCAGCAGTGTATTTCAGTAGATCTGCTAGTTCTGCCCCCCACTCTGTCTCTGGTGAATCGTTTTACCCCTGCATATCTGACCTAGACCCCTGTTCTTGTATATATAAATAATAAATGAATCTTTTAAAAAAAGATATTTATTTTTGATTGCATCTAATATTGGAAAGCTGATAATTTCTTATTCTAAAAAAAATACATGGGAAAGATGGCAATTTTGGAATTATTTTCTAAAATGGGATTTCATACAGTTCTACCAGATTTTTCCTTAATGTTGAAGTTATTCCTTAATTTGTGTATAAATTTTATTTTGTGAGGGAAACTTTCCAAGATTAAATAATGAAAAGCATAGTATATTCAACAATAAGCATAGATAACATGCCAAGTCTGGCTATACTTTCAGTTAAACCTGATATTGCAAAGTCATGGAAAAGTTATAGAAATTAGTGCAAAATAATAGAACTGTTCACTACTGTGGAAGACCAATGTATAGGTATATTTTTTAAATTAAAATATACATAGTCAAAAATTCTGTGTTCATTTTTGGCCCTCCCTGGTGGCGCGGGGGTTAAGTCTCAGCACTATGAAGCTATTCAGAGCTACTGCAGCATGAGTTCGATCCTTGGCCAGGGAGCTTCCCACATAGCTCAGCAGACCTCTCCTGTCTCCATGCTGCTTCCCTCAGCAGTGTATTTCAGTAGATCTGCCTGTTCTGCTCCCCACTCTGTCTTTGGTGAATCCTCTCACCACCCCACACCTCTGGTCTACACCCCAGCTTCTATGTATAAATAAATCAATCTTAAAAAAATAGTCTTTCAAATACTACCAGTGTAATATATAAATACTCTTTAAAATACAAATAGAACAGAAGATATAAAATGAAGGGTGTCCCTCTCTCTTTAACCCCATGTCCTAAGAGAATCATGCTCTGTTACATCCTCCCACGTTTTCTATACCTACACAAGCAATAGTAGAAGTGTCATGTGATTTATACATATCACAAGAGTGTGTATGTTCCATGCATATATTTTTTTGTTTATCAGTGGAATTACAATACATACACAGTTGTAAACAATTCCACGAATTAGAAATTGGCCCAGGATAACAGCAAAAAGAAAAATGGAAAAATTGGTCCAGAAATCCTACTCGCAATAGTGTGCTCATTCTAGGGTATAGCTGCCGATTGGAAACTTTAATCTCTTTCATATTTAATTGGTCTATGTCCATTTATAGAGTCCTTGGAGCACTTTCTTCTCTTTTTGCATCCTCCCTATCTTTGTTAATAGAAAATAGGAGGGGGTAAAAGAGTAATTCTTAAGGGGCAGAAAGGGCTCTTAGAATAAATCGGGCAGAATCTATGTGTAAAACCCTTCAAGAAGAACATAAAGCACTTAGTTGTTTATTGTTCTGCAACTTACTTCAGTCCTTTCATTATGCGGCTGACATGAGACACATATGGTTCAATTGTCTTGTGTCTTCACAATACTAAAATTATTCAGTAGAAAGCATACATTAAAATCATGACATGATGCCCTAATGGGAGAATGAAGTCTTGGGTCTAAGCCCAGGTCAAGGTCAGGAAGAGAGTCCCACGCTCAGATTCCTGGGATGCCGATACCCAACAGAAGGGAAAGGGATGCTGGTCCAAGAGTTGACATAGAAGTAAGGAGATTGCAACATTTGCAGAACGTATGTGTATTAATTAACACAATAAACATAGTCAACAGAAACAATCCATACACAATAAAGTCTGAAGGATCATGGATTTTTGCAGATTTTCAAAATAAACAGAATCAACAGTCATTTTAGCACATTTATACGATTTATCCTGAAAATCAGCATTGAATAAAATTATTGGGAAAAAGTCACGACTTTACTTAGCCTCGCATCTATATCTCAAGTAAACTAATTCAGCACATACAGGTCAGAATAGCTAAGAGCTCTATTCGGGTTTTGAAATAAAAATGTTCCATTGAGAACAAATTTAAACTAACTAACAGCAAGGAGCATGAAGCTGCAAGCCTGTGACATTCTTTGCTTTTCTGGCAACTCTACTTTAGAACATCTAAAAAATGTGTGGGGAATGCCTCCTGAAATAGAAGAGCTGTTACTATATGAAAAATGTTGAAACAATTAGAGTCTGTTATCTTCACCACGATCAATTTAGTAAGGCCAAGTCCAAGAACTGAAAAGCAGCCGGAGTGTTTTACAAACTGGCTCTCTTATCTGACTGCCAAATGTATACCTTTTGGACTTTCTAAAGGGCTCTTTTGGGAGAACAAAATGGCAGAAGAAAGAGGGAAAAATTGACTTAATGTTTTATGGACTTATTAAAAGAAAGTCTCTCCTTTCATTAACAGTGGGAAAAAAAAATCCCTCCATTAATATAGAAACTACAGCAACCAATTGGAGGAGACCCCAATAATGGCACCTCCCAAGATAACCATATCAGCATATCAGTAATCGGTTTTCTGAATTTTAATGATAGTTTTCAAACAGAGCTCATGATTCATTAGGGACCAGTAAAACTCTGCGCTATCTGTTTAAGACTTGCTGTTTCTTCTGGTGCACACTCTTGATTGCTGCTTTATTCTAGGTATTTGTCCAGACTGAATCACACCAAATTTCTAGCTAAGTTGCCTTGAAGAACTAGGGGAGAGGAAGTTCCGTGAAGAAATTCAAATGGGACTTTGTCAAGTTTTGTCTTCTTAAAATAATTTCTTGGGACTCCTGGTGGTGCAAGGGGTTAAGTCTCAGCCTATGAAGCTATGGCAACCACTGCAGCAAGAGTTCCATACCTGGCTGGGGAGGTTCCCACATGGCGCAGCAGACCTCTCCTGCCTCGCCCGCTGCTCCCCTCAGCAGTGTATTTCCGTGAACCTACCTGTTCTGCTCCCCACTCTGTTTCTGGTGAATCTTCTTGCCCACCCCCCCACCTCTGACCTGTACAGCCCAGCTCTTGTATGAATAAATAAATCTTAAAAAAATTTCAACTTAGAATGGACAGATTTTGTGAAAAGACAACTTTCTAAATATCGTCTGCCTGAGAGTTTACTTCTCCAGCTGCCGCTTGAATATTGAACAAAAAATGGAAGAAAGAATGAAAGTGGATTTTATTTTTACTCATAAATAATCAGCTCACGAGAACATGCTTAATTTGAGTGAAAAGTAAGGTGAAGGAAAAACTTGTCTTCATTGATGTGAAAATTAATTTTAGGTAACTGAGTATTTTTATCATCACACCCTATCGGGCATTTTTCCTGTGAAATTTAAAAAAATATTTATCTTCAAATATCTTGAAATCTCACCATTGTGTCTTCCAATTACACATATAAGTTTGGGGTTTACGCTTATTTTCTTATTTCTAGTGACTAGAAAATATATCCACAGTGTCTTAGAAGCTTTTTTGCCCTCTGACTTAGAGAGAAAAGGAATCGCTGTGTCAGTATTTGAACATGAAGCAAGACAGCACAGGGGTACAATTAGAAATACAGACCTTTAAAAATATTTGACATAATAAAAATATACAGAATATTAGCTTTTCTATTAGTCCTACAAATGAATTCATCCATAATGCCTCAACAGGTACAAAACATATTGAATGAGGGATTTTTCCAGTAATGTAAGAGGCACCGAGCAGATGTGCTTTGTACCAAACGATTTCATATTTCAATGTGACAAAATAGATGAGCCACATAAAGCCTAATTTCAGTTGCAAATTGCGAGCTGGAATAAGTTCCAGAATAGTAAACAATTAGCTGCTTTATTTTCTTTTTAATAAGACTAAATTACCAGATAATATCTACTGGCATCAACTTGGCTAATAAAAATCTGTTTAATAGGATTTGCCATTTTTCCAATTGCTATCATGATCAGCTTTGCATTTTGATTATCTCTAAACTTTGCCTCAATTTGCTCATAGAAAAGCTCTCAGTGGTAATTGCTTTAACATTTATTCCAGGTCAAGTGGTTAAGTATGAATAATGATCTGTCAAAAATGTACAGTAATGCCGTCAATAGAGCAATTACCATTTAGCTGGAGATTATTATGGCAAAAGAGCACATTAACTGGGCACAATAAACAGAACAACACAGAAAAGGGGGCAAAGGGACTGACTGTTTGCAAAGCCTGTGTGTGTTGTATGCGTTCCTGACAGATATTAATTGTCTTTCAAGACCAATTAACCGTGCCCCCACAATGGTCTTTCCAGTATAGAAGGAATTAGGAACTTTTCATTACCGATAAAAGGAAAACAAATGTTTATACAGCTTACATTTAATATTCCCAAAAAGGTTGTCACAATGGTATTTATTTCTGCTGTTTCTCATCTCCTAGCAAGGCCACTGCAGGGAGGGATTAATTCTCTATTGGAGGGAATCACCGACTAAATTCTTGCTAATGGGAGGTGACAACACCCGCTTTTGTTGTCGATATTACTAGAAAGCTCCAATTTCTCAAAGTGTCTTCCTGCAGAAGCAATGACTAAGGCTGTAAGTCCACAGAGTAGGATTCGGGATGGGGAGAAAGGTGATAAAAAGGAAATATCCTATCAGTTCTCTGTTGCATCCTCTTCCTGCCCCCCAGCCTTTGGTTCATATTGTACTCCTTCACTTTCCACTCTGTCCTTGGATGGACAACACAGAAATCATCAATGAACAGCTTCTCCTTACTGTCTCCTAAATATCTTGGCTTGTCTTTGGGTATACAATTAAAACTGCTTGCTGGAGAATTTCAAAACTGAACCCATTCCCTTCTCTGCTGGGATCATCCATACATACCTCCTCTATGCTTTGAATGTCCATGCTTGAACAACACTCCTGTCCTTTCTGTGTTCCTTCCAGGAATTGTGAGGATCTCTCTTGATTCTTTCCTTTCTCCTGCTGTCCCACATATGTGATCAGATGTTGCATTTTCCTCCAAACATTCTGCACTTCCTCCCCACAAGTCTCTTGCTTCCAGTTTTACTGTCATTAATATTTACTAAGGGCGCTCTCTATAAAATCTCTTCATATGATGTTCTAGTGTAAATCTATCACATTTCTTTAGGATACGGTTTGCCTCCTTCCTCTTGCTTCCAAACCCCGTGTTGGCTGACCTTTGATGCAGGCTGCTGTGTCATATCTGCCTTTTTCACACTGGGGAGATGTGTCTGGGCACAGGGCTTTATCTCCTTAGCTCCCCTTGTGGTGAGGTGCGCCCAGACCAAGGATCTGGTGGATATCGTGATAGAAGTGATGGGTTCTATTTCCGAGGCTCATCATTAAAATGGCTGGGTATGGACTCACTGACCATCATTTCCTCTGGCAGGAAATGAAAGAAGTACATCGCATGCCTTAGACCTGCTTATGGGAACTTCCCTGTCACACAGGGCCGAGACTCCCCCCCCCACCCCCCCGCACTATCAGCCTTGCCTGGGTGGCTCTGGATGGCCCCAATGCACTATGGAGAAAGAAGTTCCTACATATTTCAACATTGTGTCTTGTCATCTTTTTACTCCTGAGGAGTGGACACTACCCTAATTAACCCGTCCCCTAAGTGTTCCCCACTCCTGCACTTAAATTCCAATAAAAATCCTTTCAGTTCCTCAAAGACTCCACCCTCTTGACTGCTACTGGTCTTTGCATCTGTTATTCCTCCTTTCTGACATCTATTTCCTCTCTTCTCCTTCTCCCTTTGTCTTGAAACTCCAGTATATACTTCAGGTCTTAATGGAATGACACCTCCTCTGGGAAGCCCTCAAGGACTAGTTCCTGCCACCCCAAAATATGACAGGAAGGGCTGCCACACACTCCCAGCTATGCATGGCCCCAACTGATTTCTCTCAGTTGTTCAGTTGGCTCCATGTTGGGGCGCAGGCTTTGTGAGCACCCAGCCCCCTCACTGTTTCCCATCCCTTGCTCTGCATGGTGTCTGGCACATCTTAGATCCTCCATACATCTTCGTTGCATCCAACTCAATTCAACTCAGCATGACCTAAACCAAGTCAATTATCTTCTCTCCTTAGCCCCCGACCGTTTTCTCTCCTGTGATTTATGTCTTACTTAATAGCAATTCCAGCTCTTTAGATGCCCCAAATAGAAAAGTAGCGTCATCACGCCTTACCCCTTCCCTTCCCTCACTTCTCACTCTAATTAGAAATCATGTTTAAGAATCTCCCAGATAACCTTGTCTTTTGAGTCCTGCTGTTACTGTTCCTCTCATACCTGGACTGCGCCAGTCCTAGCTTCTCACCAGCTCTCTCCAAGACAGGGCGCCCTGTGTCCAGCATGTCCTCTCAAAGTGAACACAGCTCATCATACATGTACCACTAAACATACTTAACTGCTTTCTATTGCAAATACCTGAAAATGTCTAGCGTTGGATCTGCCATCTGTCAATTTGATCTCACTTTACATTTCTACATTTACTTCTTTTCAGATTTTGATCAAGGATGTATGTTCTTTTACTTCGATCAAAGAGTTTTGTCATTGCTAAGCCCTACCCATTCAGTCAGGGGAATCAGAGTCAGCCAAGGAATCCACATTTGTAAAAATGAGTGAGTGGTTTGAAAACCATCTATCTGAACACGTGAGAAAGTTGGCTTAGCCCAAATGAACTTCTTGGCGTAGCCCAAATAAATACACTCTGCCGTTTCAGACCAATGAACATGTATCATTTTCATTTCCTGGAAATATTCTTTTCTTCCAATCAAGCTCAAATGACTCAAAACTCTGTGGAGTTTTACTTATTCGTTCAGAGTTAATACTGAGGCTGTTCACTGATGCCTGAAATGTCTGGGTCATGAGTTTGGATGTTTTTTCTGACAGCAGGAGAGAATCAGAGAAGCATTTGGGGGATAGAATTGACATATTTTTGAGCTTCATTTTAGGAATATTCATCTAGAAATAGCCTGTAGGGAACAATGCAGGAAAAAAATAAAAATACCTCACTAGCGTGAGCTTCTATTATTCCTAGAAAGAGGTAAAAAGGTAGTGGCAGTGAGAAAGTAAAGAGATAAAAAGGAGTAAAGGATTTTCGGATTCTGGTCTGACTGATTGGGAATGTGGTGGATGAACAAGAGAGAAAGGTGATAGACCACAAAACCCAAGATGACAATAACAGACTAAACCAGCGATACTTGAAGAGTGCTTTCAGGTCATTATCAGCAGCAGCGGTGCCTCTGATTAGAAATGCAAGTATTTGGGTCCTTGCCCAGAGCTACTGAGTCAGAAACTCTGGGGTAGAACCCAACAAACTGGATTTTAATAATCACTCCAGACGCTACTGAACCATGACACCTGAAAGCTATTGGCGAAGACTGAATGTCCCATGCAAGTAAGATTCTGTTGCCCTGTCCACCACTATCCCCAGCATCTGTCTGTCCTGCCTGGAGCAGGTACCTGATCGATAACTGGGATGTGAATGATTAATGTTAGCTTCCAATCTCAAGATGTTATTATGTGTTGGACTATATGCTAAAGGGTTTCAGGTACACCAGGTCCTCAAATCAGGTCATTTTGTTCAACATTGTTTATAACATTAAAGAGAAAAGAAATAATAAATCCTGGCCTGCATTGAATCAAACAACCTTATTCAAAGGCGTTCTTTCTTTATACATCTTTTTGCTTAAATCAGTTTGCAAGCATGTACCCACGACATTAAGTGAGGACTCCTGTATGTAAAGAACTAATTTCCACAACAATTGTCCTTGAAATATTCATAAAATGATAATAATTTAAGACATTTATTTATTCATAAAATATTTATAAGTATATGTATATCAAAAATAAATATAATGAAATAATAAGAATAAATACAATTTATATAAATTAAAAAATAACTTTAAGAGAGTTTAAGAGTCTTGGAGAATATCCCATAGCTAAAAGAGTGGTGAGGATATTGTGTGAATTTATCCTTTAATTCAGAAACTGGGCAAATATTCATTACATTATAATACTGTTTGTTTGGGATGAAAAGGAATGAGTTTGGGCCAAGGGGAAAAAGTCAAAGTGATAGAAATCACTGGACACAAGAAGAGATATGAGAAGGGAGAGGTAACTCATTGGAACAACACCATTCAATATGGCGCCATGCCACTTAGTTTATATGGAAGAGGAGGGTTAACCATTTTACCAGGTAATGGGAATGCAAGCATCAATGAGGTGAAGGGGAATTTCGAGGTGCAAATAGAGAACTATAGCATCAGTCACATAACTTGGCTTTTGTGTTAATAACGGAGAGAGCAGAGAGCATGTAGGGGATGAGGATGGGAGGAGAAGAATGGAGTCAAAATTTTTCGACCAGCCTGTATATCTTAGTGTAGCCCCACTGACTTCTGCAAAGTGCAACATTGTTACTGGTCCAGTAAAGATGACTTTGGAAACCTTCCCTTTGAAGACATGTCAGAGTGAATAATGGGCTTCCTTCAACCATGGCCCATAACAGACAAGAACCACCTCAGGTTTTTCTTCCCCCTCCCCGAAAATAGTTGCAGTTTGCCAAAAGGGGAAAAAAATGGGATTGAATGAAGAAAAATCATTTGATTCTATGAAACAAAACAATCAAACGCAAGTTAAATAATGATTTTATATGACGCAAACTATTGTGATGAATAAATATTAGATTCATTTGTAAAAAGGAAAATTAAAAACTAACCTCTGTGTAGTACAAACATATTTAAAATGAAAACCTTAATCAAAATGACCTGGGTTCATTCATATAAGACTCATTTTTGTCAATTAAGGTGCAAAGTAGGCAGGTCAGTCTGATTTGATTGGTATTTTTTTTTTTTTTGAAAGAGCTATTGGGATTATTTTGCAATCTGCTGTTGATGAATAAATCTAGATAACACATCAGACACAACACCAACTTAATCATGTAATTTTTAAGAAACTTTAAAAGTTCAAATTTTTTTTGGTGTCAACTATGATGTCTGTTTATTCTGTGTCACCTCTTAGTACTAATATAGTTCTCCATACCTAGTATACGTCACAACAATGTCAACGTCAGATAAGAATTATGCACTGCTGTTTTATTACATTGGATCATATTTTAAATGATATCTCTGCTTAGGTTAGTTCATACCAATTCTCATTTAAATGCTACTATTTGTGTTCCCTTTGAAATCTAAAGGGTTAGTTGAAAGCAAACCAAGAACAAACCTTAGAAATTTGTCTGTAGAGTTAAGGCTACTGGCAGGGGTCAGGGGCGTGGAGAGCACAGCGGGGAGGTGGCCCAGTGGGTGTCTTGAGGAGGGTATGTTTGGTGACATAGCCAGTATTGTAGAAAATGTGACCTCAACAAAATTGAAACGTATACTATCAATAACTGTTGCCAGTTTTATACTATACTTATCAACCACAGATAAAATTTTTCTTTTACTTTGGTCCTTTATATTCCTAAACTTTCAGGAACCTCTTCAGCATTCTAGGCAGGAAGATACAGATCATCCTCATTAGAAGGCAGGAGAAATCCCACATATATTAAGAAATCACAGCTGAACAGGGACTCTCATGCAGCTATTTATGAAACAAATCTCCCTTTGTATGCTTGCAAAATATGTTTTCATTGAAATACCAATCAAAGATTAGAATAGTACTCTTGTTTCTTTTCCAAATACTATATAACATTGTGATTTAAAAATAAGAAACTGACATTTGCCTCTAGAACAGTATTCTCTCCACAATGTGTCATGCTCATTCTATTGATTATTCTATCTCTTATAGAAAGTTCTAGATTTCTGTTTTTCAGTTAACGGTATTAAGTCACTTGCAGGATTTACAAACGTTATTCAGTTATGTATATCTTACTATACACCTTAAGCCAGAAAGATTTATTACAATACTACTACTAAAGGAGGGCTGAAGTCTTCCAGGTGGCAAGGGAACAAGGTAATTGTAGCTATGATAACTGAGATGAGAGGAAAGGAAATAATAATGAATTCCCAGTCTCCAAATGATAAGGTTGAGGGTAAAGGGGGTTCCAAAGCAGAAGTTTCTAGCAAGTGGAAACGGTTTTAACAAGCTCTACATAAAACATGGTGTAATTGACAAGGTACAGGTGGTAAGTCAGTGCACTGGTTTCCTACATGCTTTTTTATGGTTTCTTTTTTTTTTAAGATTTATTTATTTATACATACAAGCTGGGGTACAAGCCAGAGGCGTGGGGTGGCGAGAGGGTTCACCAGAGACAGAGTGGGGAGCAGAACAGGCAGATCAACAGAAATGCACTGCTGAGTGTCTTCCCTCTTTTTGAAGCAAAAACATATGCATTTCTTCCTTCTGGCTTCCCAAAATGGTACCCAACTGTCCCTTTCTCCCGCTCAACCATTCCCTAAAGATCCCTGGCTTCTTTCAGCCAAGGAACCAAGAAATATGAATAGAGATACACATTTAGGAGCCCACAGGGCTTTAAATGATGCAGCACTGCCAAGTTGGACCAACACAGAAACGACTATGTAGAAGATAACTCAGAGATAACAGAGAGAGAGAAAGAGAGAGAGAGAGAATGTGGTCTCCGTCGAGTATGACTTACAGCCACCTCCCACCTGAGCCCATCTGTATGCCCAGCGCAGGTATGGGTGGGCGGGAGAGAATGGCTGCAGGCCTTGCATCAGTCACTGTAACCACCAGCCTCAGTAAATGACAGAAGAGCACCCCCGCTCTGGCAATAGGGAGCCAGGGAGAAACGCGTTCATGCAGCAGCTAACCATTTATTCAAACACTCAGTCTGATGCATCTTCAAAGACTGAAAAATTCTTTCACTGCTAGAAGGAGGTGGAGACAGTAAAAGTGACCCAATTCAAGGTAAAGGCCTCAAATTGCCCCAGTCACCATCAGACTCCCACTCTGACAAAAACTTACTGACGGGGATCGGGTGTAGGAAAAAGACGCGCACGACGGTGACCGAGGACTGTGAGAGCAGCTTCCCCGTGAGTTATCATGGCGGGACCACCCCTTACCGTGGCCCTCAGCCTGACTACGTCATGTAAAAACTCCTCCTTGACTGGCAACGTGGGCGAAGTTAGCGTGGACGTAGGTTTCTATTTCATGGGTGATCTCTGCGCTCGACCACTCTTTCTGGTAACACAGTGCGTCACTGTTTGGGAAGGACCCTGGACACGCCTGTCACTAGCTGCCAGCAGGACACGGGTTAGAAACAGTTCCCTGCAGGGCCGAGCGCAGCCCTGTGAAGCTATCTGCAGCCGCTAAAGCATGAGTTCGGTTCCCCGGCCAGGGAGCTTCCCACATGGCGCAGCAGACCTCTCCTGCCTCGCAGCTGCTCCCCTCAGCAGTGTGTTTCAGTAGATCTGCCTGTTCTGCTCCCCACTCTGTCTCAGGGCAATCCTTTCCCAGCCCCACACCTCTGGCCTACACCCCAGCTTGTATGCATAAATAAGCAAATCTTTAAAAAAAAATGGTCTCTACAGGAGATGGTACAGAATTTAAAATAATCCCAGGAGGGGGGGAGAGGGAGGGAGGGAGAGAGGGAGAGGGAGAGAAAGAGAGAGAGAGACACTAAGAGAGACAGAGACAGAGACTTACAGAAAGACACAGAGACACACAGACACAGAGACACAGAGAGAGAGAGAGGCAGAGAGAGAGACAGAGAGAACTTGGTACTGGTTCCTCAGAGGACTTTGCCCAGGCAAGGGCAGGAGCGAAGGGCAGAAGCAAAGGGGTGCCAGCCTTGAATGGGCAGAGCAGCTCAGATGCGGGGCGTGAAGGGAGCAGGCCGGTCAGCCCTGGGCAGGGGAGACCAAAGCCCGCTCTCCCGCAGCCAGCGCGCGCTGCTCCGGAAGATGTAAAACCCCCCAAACGCACCTAATTGTGCAACACGGGACAACGGGGGGCCATTTCTGCCGGTCCCCAGCTGGTGATCGATCTGCAGCGTGCGCCCTGAAGCAGTGAGTTGAGCCCCTGTAATTTTATCCTGACAATGAACTGCCAGTGCTGCTCTTACGCATTGCCATGAGGGAACCTTTCCTCAGACCTCCCCCATCGGGTGGGATCTGGTGGAAACCAAAGGAGCCGCTCAGTGGAACAGACAGGCTGCGTTCAGAGTTTCCTCTTCCCTTTGGATTTGCTCTGTCTGGTCCCCCCACCTTCCCGCAGCACGCCTTCCTGGCTGCTTTGCTGTGGGGATAAAGAAAAGGAGGGTCTCAGCTTGTTTTCTTCACACCTTTCTTTATTTCCCACAGCGCATCCGACAGCCCATCAGCTGGCTGGTCCCCTTTGCTCGCTCTCTCCATTGCTCTCTCCATTGTCCGTATTTTTCTGCTTTGAGGATCCCCCCCACCCCCCCCGCCCCCTTCACAGCTCTTGCAAATTTCATGACACATTTCTGGTCTGTTTTGTTGTTGTTTTCTTTTGCCACTGTTGCATTTGTGAAACGAGTGACAAAAGTAAACATACAGCAGACTCCATAACCCTGCAGGAGGCTACTCGCTGTTCTTAAAGAACAGGTCCAAAGTTAATTCACATCGTGCAGACAGTTTTTCCTTCTACAGCTGCTACACACGGAATAGATGATTTAACTCAGTTCTCAAAAACGGACACTTCTGTCTTTGTCCTGAGAGGTTTACGCATAATTTGGAATTCCTCACGGATAAAGGATTGTTAAAGGATGTTGCATCAAACCAAATAAATGTATATGTGCGCACACATGGGTTCGTGGTGTATGTTGCTTAGCACTTGTCTGGAGGAAATTGAATTCACTGTCAAGTTGGAGCTTGGTTTTAGGTTGTCATTTCATGTTCTTTGGAGACTCCTATCCTATTTCCTCTTCCTAACTGACCCTGAAAGTCAGTCATCAGCAAATATCGATGCCTAATATCCCCCTGGTCTTCAGAGTCATTAATAAAGGCATCCCAGACACAATGCTAAGTCTCCATTCTGGGACCACTTTCCTCTGGATCTTTCCTTGATGAAAACTTGCTATTTTTAAAATGATGAGGTGTTTTTTTTTTTTTTCTGTCCATCTAACCCACAACAGAATATCTGACTTCCTCTGTGACTCAGTTTCCTGGACAGATTCTATTGAGAGAACATTATCATGTGGCTATTCATGTTTATTTATTTTATTTTTTAAATTTTTATTGATTTATGCATACAAGAATTGGGGTGTAGGCCAGAGGTGTGGGGTGGTGAGAGGACTCACCAAGACAGAGCGGGTAGCAGAACAGGCAGATCGACTGAAGTACACCATTGAGGGAGCAGCAGGGAGACAGGAGAGGTCTGCTGCGCCATGTGGGTCTCTCCCTGGCCGGGGATCGAGCTCATGCCGCAGTGGCTGCCAATAGCTTCATAGTGCTGAGACTTAATCCCTTGTGCCACCAGGGAGGCCCTGTTCAGTCTTTAAATTACCTTCAGGGAGCTCTTCTTTTTCACTGCTGATATTGCTCTCAGGAAGTTTGCAAAGAGTTATCAAAACCTTCCGCTTTGTACGGTTTCTGTTCCTGTGGCACTGAGGGCAGTTAGGGTGACGCACAGAAAAGGACATGAGCATCTGGGTGTGAAGCCAGCTATGCCTGTTGTGACCCTGAGCTAGCCACTTTGAGGCCTCAGTTCCCTCATCTTTAAAGCAGACAATGTCATCTTATCCGTGATTCTTTAGGAAAATGAAGGGGACAATGGTTGATGTTCAACAAACATGAATTCTCTCCCCCCTAAGATCTTGGCCTCAGAGAAATAAATGACAATGATCTGGAGAAAAGCATTTCTCATCTCCTGATTCTAGAAATTTCCACAGAGACCACTGCCCTCTTTTCATACAGTAGAGTTAGAAGGTCTTTGTTCTCCTTCACCTTTGGCCTCTTCAGATCACCAAGCCCTACAAGTCAGCCTCTGTCTCTGACTGCTAAGACACATGGCCCAACTAATGTCTGTTTCATTCTTAAGATCATATTTCCTTGTCCTCCATGCAGGTAAAAGAGAGCTAGTAACAGCACATATAAGAGGAGAATGAACTGACAGGCACTTAGGCCAGTTTATACCATGGCTGATGCTTCCTTGAATGCTGTGTGTATGATTCTTTTTTTTTTTAATATATAGATTTTTATTGCTATTTATATCTTTTACATTTTGTTTTCCCCTTGGGTAACCACTACCAATTCACCTGTGATCCATCTCCGTGGTCCCTTGTATCCTTTTCTACTCCATTTTGTGCCCTTATCCTCCCTCTCCCTCCCCCACCCCGCTGATTGTCTCTCTCCTATTTGGTTCTCTATAGTCCTGTTATAAGTGAAACCATTCTATATTTTTCTCTTTCTTTCTGGCTTATTTTCCTGAGTATGATCCCCTCTAATTCCATCCATGTCACTGCGAATTGCATGTGTTTATCTTCTTTGAATGCTGAATAGTATTCCATTGTGTATATGGACCACATCTTCTTGAGCCAATCATCAGACTGCCCATACTCTTGGGATTTGGGCCTCTACTGGAGGTTTGCACAGAGCTTGGTGCTCAGAGAGATAACGTGGTGGTGCAAAGACAAATTTTCTCCAGAAAAATTTTCTACAAAATGACAATTCTGTAGCCCAAATGATTTTTATAAACCAAGTGCAAGGCTCCGTGGGAGATCGTTGGAATTGTAAAGACATTTTTCTTAGCGTCACTACGAAACCCACAGATGTACAATTTCTGGGATCACCTTTAGTCCTATTAAAAAGATGGGTATCACCTTGGCAGTCTTCCAGTCTTCTGGTTCAGCAGCTGTTTTAAATGATAAATTACATATTTTTGTTGGTAGCACAGCTACTTCATTCTATAGTTCCTTCTCAGTGCTTGGACCAGTTCCACCTAGCTGATGATTTATTACTATGTAATTTTTTGAGCTGTTCCATCACTCCCCCACCTCATATTTTTAAGCATTTCACCTTCAACACTAGGAAAGGGTAACCCAAGATCTGCAATAATTTTAAGAACAAAGGAGAAAGCAGGCTGCTGTCTTACTGAGAGGGTGGGGTGAGCCCCCACCCCGGCACCCCCCCACCCCCCACCTGACATGTGGGAAGCAAGCTGATGAGTCCCCAGCCCAGCCCCCTCCCTGGCCCAAAGTCAACCTTCTCAAGTGCCTTTGGCAGTGGCGACAGGTGAGTCTTCCTGCTCCCTTTTACTCCCAGGCTCCTGAGAAATGCACTAAGAGCGGGTCATAAGGGGTGGCAGGGTTAAGAATCAAGCCTGGGGCCTCCCTGGTGGCGCAATGAGTTAAGTGCTGTGCTGTGGAGTTGTCTGTGGCTGCAGCGCGAGTTCAATGCCCGGCCGGGGAAATTCCCACATGGCGCAGCAGACCCCTTCTGCCTCCCCGCTGCTCCCCTCAGCAGTGGATTTCGGTCCATCTGCCTGTTTTGCTCCCCACTCTGTCTCTGGTGAACCCTCTCACCGCCCCACACCTCTGGCCTTGCTTGTATGCAAAAAAAATAAATCTTAAAAAAAAAAAAAAAAGAATCAAGCCTAAAATTATAATCTCACAAAGTGGTTTTCCCAAATCTTCTAAATTCTTTTCCTGCTGGAGATTCTTAAGAACCACCCTAGAAAAATCTGATCACCTGTGAATCTTTAAGTTTGAGAAAATCCTTTGTAATTTTACATTATTAAGCACTTGTAGGCAAACAGTTCATTCGACAAATTTTTCCTAGTCTAGGGAGTTGCCTAGAATATTAATTATTGAAATGGCTTTGACCCCACCCCCCATAAAGCAGATTGGCTAGGACACCATCCATTAAAGCTTCTGAGTCTGTCCAGACTTCCCCCCTTTCCCACTCCTTCTACAAAGGGAAATTTGTATTTGTCCAAAGTCTCCTCTCCTAAATAAAGATGTATCCTTTGAGTCACATTCGAGGGATTGCAAAATCAGAGAGCAGTTTTTCTTGCAGAGAGTGTTGCTAAATTGGAAAATAAGTTAAAGAGGAAAGGAGGCAGGGAGGGTGGGGAGAAGAGAGAAAAGGAGGAATGAAGAAAGGAGGAGGGAGAAAGGGGAGGAGGGAGAGAGGAAAGAAAGAAAGATTAGATCAGCCTTCTTGTTGGAGAGCTAAGGGAGAAGTGGACAGGGAAGTCACAATATTTCAGTCCCTTAAATCTGGCGGAGCTGGAAGAGGGAGCGAGGGCCCTCTCTGCACCTGTAAGTATGTTAGACAATGGGGAAAGCCTATTTTAAGCGCAAGCTCTGGACTGGTTTATCTTTCATCTTCACAATACTCAAGTGAGGTTTGAAACACCCTTATAATTACTGTCTTAGATAAATGGCTCTACTTCTTAAAGTTATTCTGTTGAGAAGCCAGCCACTCTGGATCCTTGAATTTGGGGGTTATCCTGAAGGGGGCGTGGTCATCAGATTCCTTCTCTGTCCTCCTTTCCTCGTGGCCAGAGTAGGTCTCCGGGGCAGTCTTCACGGAATGGGTTGATGAGAGATGAACGACAAAAGAATAAAGTGAGAAGATATCCACACATAGCTTAAGATGGGAGCATTTCAGGAAACATGATGCAGGTGAT
The DNA here is from genome assembly GCA_004024925.1 of Scalopus aquaticus. Lineage (NCBI taxonomy): Eukaryota > Metazoa > Chordata > Mammalia > Eulipotyphla > Talpidae > Scalopus > Scalopus aquaticus. The sequence goes on from PVIJ01002922.1 coordinate 100,697, forward strand.
GCAGAAAACTTATTGGTGACATTATCCCCCAAAGCCACCCTAAAGAAGTTAACTGTTTTCTCCAAGAGAAAAACTTGCTCATTTTACTTCTAGATATTCAGTTTTTCTCCAGTTTTTCTCTTTTCTTAAGTGCCCATAAATTCAAATTCAAAAATATGTAACACTCTTTTCATGTGCTGACCTTCTGTTTTTGTAGTTAGTAGTAATATTTTGTAAAAAAAAATGAATATTTTACATGTTTAAAAAAAAAAAAAACATTAGGTCAAGGGATGCCTGTATCAATATTTAGGTAAGATAAAGAATGCTTAGGAA